>JAOEHY010024907.1:0-28396 GCA_025447955.1 Psilopsiagon aurifrons | reverse complement strand
AGAAGAGAAGGGACCAGACTTCTGCTCCTCAGTGTATTTGTTTTGATAACAGTTTCACAGAGGATTGCTCCTTGTGTGAACATTCTCATAGCAGAGTTGGTTTGAGAAATTTCTAGCCCATGTTGTTCCTTTCCCTTCCTCTGTATCATCCCTTCAGCTGGTCCTGTGCAGCTCTCTGAGAGGCAGTGGTATGAGTAAGGTCACTGAAATAGTCTGGGGAAAACAAACCCTCCAAAAATACATGTTTTGTTTCCAAATAAAATGTCTGCGTAATAACTCTCCTGAGAAGCACCATTACCCCTTGCTCTGGAGGAAGAGGTAATTTCTGACAAATGAACTATTGCTTTTCCTATAAAATGTACCAGGTGAAAATAGGAAAGATTCCAAAACTGAAGTTTACAGTGACTGCCACTGCAAGTTGGTTTTTTTTTTTCAGGATAGCTCCCTTGATAAATGCTGCAATGACACTTAGAGAAATACAGAGCACTAAGTTATCTCTAAAGGCAGGAGGCACCATGGTTAACACCACAAAGCATTGACAGGCCACTGGCAAATCAGAAGAAATTACTACATAATTTTGAGCAATGTTGAAACCTAGATTTCATGAGACCAATAGTAAGAACAGGGGCACTAATTATGAAGTGGGCTATGTCAGAGGACCTGATGTCCACATCTTCTAGCAGCCTGTGAATGACAAATGTAGAAGATTTTATATATAGAACAAAATGAAGGAAAATTGAGCTAAAATAAATAATTATAATTATGTGTATCCTGGGAAAAAAATATTTGGAATAAAGCCAGCTTTCATCTGTCTGTGTATGCTAAAGGCATAGGCACAACTGCTTTCCTCTCAGTGAAAGGTCTGAGTGATTACCTGCATGAGAGAAGGAAGTCCTAACTTTACACAAAAATAAGGCTCAATACTACAGCTGACTACTCAGCAGAAGCTTAACCCAGTAAAAAATACTGACCTTTACAAAAATGATTCCTTCTTGACTAGACCAGTGTATTAGAAAACACACATTTCACCCCTTATTATAAATTCTCTTGTATCATGTTAGAGATATCTAACTTCAGGAATAAGATTTGGTAGGTGGTTTCAGAGGAAAACAAACAAATGTTTAAAATGTTGCTATAATAATACATGATTGAGAAAATGTTATTTGTGGGAAAGCTCCAAATGAGGGGGGAAAAGAAGTCCTTTCATCTCCCTTAAGTGAGTTGCCAGGAAACTCTGGAAGTAAATAGTGAGACAGTTTATAGAACCATAGAATACCAGGTTGGAAGGGACCTCAAGGATCATCTGGTCCAACCTTTCTTGGCAAAGCATGGTGTAGACTAGATGTCCAAGCTCCCTGTCCAGCCTAATCTTAAAAGTGTCCAGCAACGGGGATTTCACCGCTTCCCTGGGGACACTATTCCAATGGCTGAGTGTTCTCATTGTGAAAAAATTTCCTTTTGTGTCAAGTCAGAATCTTCCCAGGAGTCTTCTCCATGTTCCTTTAAAATTAATTCATACGATTCCCTACCTGAGGAGGGCTGCCAACATTATTTTAGTGTTGATTAAACTTCCTCAATGGAATTGATTCAGCTATTTGATGCTGGCGTATTGGTTAAGGTATCAAAACAAGCCATCTACTCACATTAGGAGTATAATATGGAAAGCTATATGCGTACAGGGCACCTTTGAAGATCAAAATCTGAACGCAGAGGATGTGGGCCCAGTATTTTGTTCTACTTCACAGAGATGAGAAAGCTCTATAATCACAGGTGAAAAAGAGCTACTGTTTTCACAACACATGGGTCTTCTATCCCCCTACACATGACTAAATGGCAGAAACCTCTCTTAGAGATGTAAGACATCTGTAAACTTGGATGGCTCAATGCTGATCCACCCAAGGTAGCTCTTTCTACAGTGATACTTTGTTAAAGCTGTAAGATGAATGGGTTGCCCAGGGAAGTTGTGAATGCTCCATCCTGGGCAGTGTTCAAGGCCAGGTTGGACAGAGCCTTGGGTGGCATGGTTTAGTGGGAGGTGTCCCTGCCCATGGCAGGGGGGCTGGAACTAGGTGATCTCAAGGTTCTTTCCAACCCTAACTGTTCTATGATTCTATGAAGCAGCAGCTGTTGTTTGTAGGCATATGGATGCTACCATCAGGCCCTAGACCAGGGAATTTACTTTAGAACCACGTAGGGTTTCACCCATATCATCCACAGGTGGCTGGAAAACTTGTTTTTACTTGAATGAGTGGCTCTGCCATTCAGTTCATTCCTTTGAAACTAGATTTAAAGAGATCTCTGGGTTGGAGCAAAGCACCAGAAACTTCAGTGGGCTCCATCTGGATGTTGGGCATTTACCTGTGTGGAGCAGATGATGGGACTCTGGTCATAACAGAGTATTTTGTGCAATGTGAAGATGTGAATGATGAGTGCTTTCATGACCAGCTTGTGACTCAACTTCAGCCATCCAAAATGTTAAATTAGAACTTATATAATTGCACTGCATACAAATATCAGCAATCTCAAAATCCTGCATTACTCAGAAACAAAATGCTTCTATGAAGCCATCACTGATTTCAAAGGTTTTTGTTATCTAAGCCAAATGGAGAGTAGCTCTTTTTATCTTCAAAGCACTCTATGCATATTAATTCATTCCCAAAACATCTTTGCAAAATGGGTACTGTTATCTCTCACCTACAGATAGATAAATTGAGACTGTGTGATGGGAAAACACAAACACTCAACAGAGCAAAGTATTTTTACATGTAACCCTTCACCTCCCCACATACATCCGCCCTGCACACGCTGGAATACCAAAGTGGTTTTAAATGTGATAGGCAGGTACTCTCGGCAAGGTGAGGTTTTTTGTGGTACATGTGGTACATACCCTGCTCCAGAACCTGCATTGCTGAGTGCTTGAGTTGGTGCAGAGCTCGTTCCCTGTTTCTGCAGTGCTTGGTATTAATAGATCCTTGCTATAAATAGCTGTAGTTTAACATCCACTTTCTGGTTTTAATTTCCTCAGACCTGTGCCCTCCTTCTGACTGTCTGTAAACCAAAAAGGCAATTTGACTCACTAGGCCCAAGATGAAAACATTGCCTAAACATGGGAAAACTTTTCTTCCCTCAGCAATGTTAGCCCAGTAAAATATAGATGTTCTTTTTCTGGTAGAGAACTTGGATTTCTTTTAAAATGACTGCATCCTTTTAAAGCATGTGTCAGAATCATGAGTATAAATCTGTGACAGAGCCCAAATTAAGATTCTGGAGTTTCTGAAGTTTTAATCTCCTCATCTGTGCAGTTACACTTAGTACTACTTATGCTCAAATAAAAAGCACAGCACACGTCATAATGGTAAACTTATCGCCATTTGCAGTGCATGAAGCCTCAGATGTGTACTGTAAAGCTTACCTGAAGTATTGAGTTCCATTAGTGCTAGATCTCTGGAGGTAAAAATACATTTTTACAAATATGAATGGAATGCTATTTTTGAGATTCAGGATACAAGAACAAGTGGGATAGGAGTAGCATTTATATCCTTTTCACAGCCTTTGCTCCAAATAATCACATTTCATCCCAGAAAGATACAAGGGAGTCTGTGGAATGTGGAACAGAATGAAAGAAAACAAGTGTGGATGAAGCTAACTTAGAGGAGTCTGCAAATACAGCAACAGCTTTGAAGTCACTCTGTTTTAAGTCACTATAAATTATTGAGAAGCATGCTGAAAGTCCTTTGCATGTACCATATGCCTCATTAGGAGCAATATTAAATACCTGACACCTTGTTTTTTAGGGTAAGGAAAAGAAACAATGTTAAGAGAATACTGCAATATTGAGACTGGTATTTTCTCTTCCAGAGCTGGAAGTAATAGTTAGGCTTTACTTTTCACAACATGTTTTGCCAGCCAATTGCTCTCCAGGTGTTGATTTGCTAAGCAGAGGACCAAACTGTTTGGGTAAGCATTCACAGAGAGACAATGGTTAATATTTAATGTACACAGCACCTTAGCAGTACAGGGCTCTTTAAACAAAGTACAATTCCATGTTATAGCTTAGGCTAGGCATTGGGAATAAATGCAAAACAATGGCAAAGAGCACTTCATTTCATGGTCACACCTTTCCATGAGGACAGAGCCCCTACTCTCAGCTGCAGCCTTTCCTAGATCATATGAATCCCATGTTAGGAACACACCAGAGGAACAGCTTATGGGAGTCACCAGATCCTTCTGCACAAGCTATCATTTTTTCCTCAGGAGTCACTACCAACTGTCCCATCACTTAACCAGGCATGAGCCCTTCTGAGGAAAGAGAGAAGCTGCAGGGCCTGTAAGAGTTGGTGACTAGGAGCTGGCTACTGCCACCATCAGCAGCTTAGCGTAGCCCACTGCCAGCTCCCTAGCAGCCCCACAGAAAAGCACTCCCAGGACCTCACTGGCACATATTTTCCTGTCAAGTTTACAGAGGAATTTGTGGGCCATATCAGAAGCAGCTTTGTCTAATTTATTAATTCACAATTTTCAACAGTGAATTTAACTTGATCTGGCAAAAAGCTAGAAAGACTATTGATTCTGGATGTGGGGTACATCTAGAAGAGTTGTCATGCTTACCCCGGGAATCAGACCTCACTAAAATGTCTCAAATGAGGAACTTAGACCATGTTTTCATAGTGGCTGTTGGCTATCACTGCAGAAGGAAAGAAGAAACGGGAAGAGTAGAACATTTTCTTGAGTATAGCTTTCTTTCTTTCTCCTTTTTACCAACATGATGGTATGGAAGTTTGTTTTCACCTGTAGCTAATGCAAATCAAAGCTAAAGCAATGTTGCTAATGGTATGAAATATCTGACCTTAATTGGATAGAAGGAAACATTTCATTAACCTGTGCTGGTGATAATAAAGAATATTCTGACTTCTAAAGGCAATCAGTCTTTGTTAAATGAATGCAGTTCTACAAGACTCATCTAACAAAACTGATTAAATAGTAATTACTCCCTCTAAGCAGCAGTCCTCCAGTAAAACTAAGGGATATGTGTGACAGCTTTATCTCAACATGTTTGCTGTAAATTTCAAAAATTTTCTTGCAATAGACAAAATGCTTCTGTGCAGCAAAAAAGGGGTAAATTAAAAATTGAAGCAGTACATAGCAGAAATGTTTCTTCCGGCTACATGTCAGCAGTCTGTGTGGTACAGAAAGAAGCCCTGTCTGTAGGGAGTATGAATAGGATTCTTTCTTACAGTGGCTGAAAGTAGACAAAACCTGCTGCTGTGTAGTCCCCATAACTACCTTTGATAGGGCCCAAAATGAACACAGGGGAAACACATTAAACACAACAATGTTCCCTCTTATACAGTCAGGCAAGACAGAACAGAAATTTATATCAGAAGCATTTCCTGTGTGAAAAGAAGCTGTCATGGATTTCCTTTTACGGGCTATCTACCTATCGGGTTTTGTTCCACAGTTAATACTTAAGATTTGTCTAACCCCACCTTGGACTGCCTGTCATGGGTTACTTCTGATATTTGAGTCCTAATTCATGATGTTGACCTCACAGCTCCTTCTCATGAGGAAGTAAAGCCACCTCTAAGATACGGCAGTAAGTTACAAAAGAGGTGGGTGTATTTTTTGGTGTAAGCCAGCATAATGCTACACATTCATGGTCCCCACTCTGTTCTGACACATGCTGGGTGCTGCACAAGGAACAAGCATCAGGCTTGAGTCCTTCTCATTTTTGTAAGCCACTCCCCAGGCTAAGAAGCCAGATACTGCAGCCTTAGGCTAAAAAGCCACGTTATATCTTTGAATGCTGGATTCTGTGTTTGCCTGCTGATTTAACTAAGGTTACATACCTGCCCCACAGTTTCTCACTTGGTCTTTCTATCTCTGCTGCCCACACTGCAATTGCTTTGTGCATTGTAACTGCTGCTGCCATCAGAAGAGACTTCTTGTCTGAAATGTGCATGAGGGCCTGAGATTCTTCTCTAGTTACTATCCTACTCTACCATTTGCTATATTGGTTCTTATTCCTCATTATACTTCCCTGCTGGCAAAACTGGTTTGTGGGATACACTATATGTAGTTCACAGAAGATTCAAAATGTGCAGTAACATACCCTAACTTAGGCAGGACTTGACTTGGGTAGCTATGTATTTAGGTGTGGATTTTCTGTATCATAAGCTGCATTTTCATTTTACTTTCTATTTGGAATTTCAGATCTAATAGAGAATGGCATTTTTCTGTCAGATCTGAGAGAAGGTACTGTCCAAATCAGCTTTAAATAAGCTAATGTTGGTAAAGTTCAGAAACATTATACATGTATTTTTGTTAGGTGTTGAGTTCATTCATCTTCTTTTTCAGGGTTCTGTAGATTAATGCTCTAAAAATATGTGACTACACAGGCCACTGCACAAGGTAGTACTCAGAGAAATCAGAGAAATCAAAGCTAGAGGCATCAACTGAATTCTGGAACAAATTTATTTTGTAACTGAGAAGAAAATAAAGTTAAACTCCAGCAGAAGAAACTTGACCAGAAGCAAAACCAGAAACAGCCTCACTCAAGGGGTCAGTAAAAAGCAAGTCTTCTGAAGGCTGTTTCCATTAGGCGAAGAAAAGGTTAATACAAAGAGGTTTACTGGAGAAACAATGGTTTACATACAAAGTAAAGCATTTGTTTTCTCACAAACTAAACAAAGATTGCCTATTAGGTCCTGTTTCCCTGAATGCCTTAGGGCTCCAGCAGCATGATAGCTCTTTCAACTTTCTCTTGAGCCTAACCTTGCCGCTGTCCTTGCCTTCCTTCTGCACCTCTGTGTGCTTGTATAGACTTCCTGTTCCTCCCACACTCAAATAGGTACAATTAAATCAAGTCTCCACCACTGCATTTCTCACCACCACCAAAGAAAGCTTCAGAGACAGATGGCCCAGATATTGCCCATACCTGAACAGGTTAGCTGTAGCTTACCTTAGTTACCATGCAACAGGGGGATATGTAACCTTTCCCACACTTTGCCTAGTGTGGGAGGTATGCTGCAAGGTTTTTATTCAACCTAATTTATTTTTATTATTTTATTTTTTATTTATTCAACCAAATTTATTTTCTGACCTTCACACATTTTAAGCAGTATCAGCACTGTCTACATTTAAGCCTATTTTTCTGTTGTCAGGTCCCTTCTGCAGTTATTACACTGAATTTTTAATCATTTAGGGCAATGTTTTCCAAGATACTATCTCAGATTGATTTCTTACACTTGGAGAAATTTTTTTCCCTCTTGCTGACATCGCCAAAAGACTCTTTGTCTCTTCCTGGAGATAGAGAAAAAGAGAGGTTGAGAGCAGTGTATAAAAAGGAGGAAGGGCATGCCAGAAAGGGCAGCCATTTATTACACTCTAAAAGCAGGCAGAACAGCCCACTTGCTGGTGCATGGCAGTTCAGAGCCAGCTTGAACCAGCAGTGTCATGTCTGTGCTGTTACTAACTGAAAGAAAACAGGGACAATAAGCTACTCTAAGAAGCCTGTATTGCACTGCAGTGCACAAATGCTCTACAGTTACCATGAATATTCTGACTGCGTGAATTTCTTCTATCATAGGCAGTCAACTCACTGCTTTAAATACATCAGAGTTCTCCAGGAGGATTTTCTCAAGAAAATGAGATTTTTGCGACCGATCTCCTGATGCCAGAGTTGTCATGATTCTCTTTTCTGCGGTGACCTTTATTTTCCAGAGTGATATTGTAATAAGTTACCACTCACTGATAACATCACAGAAACAAAATTAACATAGTTCCTGCCATTTGGTTCACATTTGTAGAGTGTGTGCATTTGCCCTTGCCTCCTTGGCTGTTTTCCTTCCAGGCGCAGAGCTTTATGTTTAAAGAGGCAAGTACAAAGTTCAGTAATAAGTGATAATTATGCCCAGCTAAAGACTGGCAGTTGAGCAATTGGGTACTACTTAGGTTAATCTCAGTTATCACTTGTAAGAGAAACAGAGAAAGATCTTCTATTTGCAGTTTCACTTTCATTCCCATAGCTCGCATCTCGTATATTACTACTGTATTGATATCTTGGACAACTTTGAACAAATCACTTCATCCCATTATACCTATTTTTCTGCCCTGTAAAGAGAGGCTGATACTTCCTCCTTGGTGCTTTGAGAATTATTAATGAGAGGTTCTCTGCCTCTCTTGCTCTCCCCTTGTTTATATCAGTAATACTAAGCATTACCTAGTATTAGAATTAGTCTGAGTCCAGAGGAAGATTTTAATTCATACCAGTGTCCTGGAAGGAGATTTTTATCTGAATGAGTTAATGATTGATGCTTGGTACACATCCATGAGCTATTCGTAGCTAAAGTTTACTAGAATCTCCAGCTCTTTGCAATAGTCAGCAGGTACTGTTGCTCTTCATAACACAAGTATTATTCTTCTCCATATGCCCAACCCAGGTGACATGACTGAAGTCAGGAAATAAATCATTTTTGTATCTCTGAGCCCCTACTTTTTTGTATGTTTGCAAAAATAAAACCTCATGTTTGCAATCGCTACCACACAAATAAAATCCAGGAGGTGATTTGACTGCCTCAGGTTTTTTTTTTCAACCCTCTTCTGAAAATGATTTCTCAAGGAGACAAAGAGTGAGGATCTTGGCATATGGTGACAGATGTCCCAGCTGCACCGTTCCCCCAACCTGTGCTCACTGCTGACTTGCTGTCTGACACAGAAGGAAGAAGACCCACTCATTTAACTTCTGCCTCATGATCCTTTGCTGCTCTACATATAGTAGGAGCCACCACAGCCTCTCACTGCTGCCCTGCCTCCCATGGGTCAAACAGGGCTTCACACAGGTGATCCCCTGATATCAGGAGGAGGTATGTTACTGCCAGGCTCTACATGCCAAGAAAGCCTGCTGGAAAGAACTCAGCATGAGCCTCACATTGTAGCACAGGACTCTGGCAGAAGGCAATGCCGCATCATGTGGTTTTGCCATGCAGATGTGTTGCATGCATGACTGTGGGTACTGACATAAGGTATCCTTGTCCCTCAGGAGACAAGAAAGTTGCAAAGTCAGCAGCTTGCCTGGGCAGTCCATAAAATCTTATTAGTTAAGATGTAAGAGCGTAAGGATTGCTGTATGGGTCAAATGAAAGGTCTTGCTTGCCCACTTCACTTCTCTGACAATGCCAAAAAAAAATCATAGGAGCAGGGCAAGTGCAGGGGGGTACTTCCCCAGAATATTCTTCCAAGCCCCAGCAACTCATGGACTTCCAGGCAGTTAAAGTTTGTCCAATTGGACCACTGACAAAGGGAGAATATTCCTGAGTATAGCTGAATTCACTCCTTTTCTTTCATGATGAAATCCTCCGAGCATGGCTGATGGCAAATGAGGTAGTATGTTGCAAAACAGGAGGCCATCTTTTAAAAGAAGCCCTAAACCCCAGGGTTTCCAAAGCCCAGGAAATCCCTGTGTAGTGGGGCCATCAGTTTGCAACTGGTTTGCCTCTAACCACACCACATCAAGCTCCCTGACACACCAGAAAGATCTCATCCTGCCTACAAGTGACTGCCATAACCCACTCTCAAGGTGGCACAGGTGGAGATGTTCTGCCTTTTAAGCATCATATCTCAGTTAAACAGGTGCTTTCAGTCCTTTTGCTATAAATGAACCTAATCCCAGGTCTCACAGTAGTAGTTTCCTTATTGCCTTTTCCAGTAGATATTGATTAAAATTTAGAGAGACAGACTCATCAGCTTTGGCCTGAACACACCATTTTAGCAGGAATTATTACTGATGCCAGTATTGCAGCTTAATTCCTGGCATCAAAACTCAGTTTTAAGTGCTAGGAATTGGACGACTCTGTGAAAGAGGGGGACTGCATTATGGCAGACTTCTTTTGCACACACTGATAAATCTTACCAAAATTGGGCCTCCTCTTCCAGGGAGGGAGTTTCAGAGGTAAACAGTGAGAGAACAGTGTACAGAGGAAGCATAGGAACACGGCGGGGCTGCTGGGCGCAGATGGGTTAGTCAGGGGCAGGCACCCGCAGAGCCGGGGTCAGGACCGGGGCCGGCGATGCTCGGCACCGGCCGGGAGGAAGCAGAACAAGTGCGGCAGCAGCGGCACCCACTTCCCTGCAGGGGCCCCGAAGGGAACTTGCGCCTCGTCTCTGGGCTCAGGGAAGCGGCAGCGCAGCCCGGGCCGGGACTGGACGGGTAGCTGAGCCCGGGTCTCGCTATGCCGGTGGGAGGCAGCGCCTGGGGCCGGAGGCCTCTGGGCAGGTAGCGCGGGGCGGCGCGGTGGGAGGAGGCGCTCGGGCAGGTGCGGGAGGGAAGGGGCCGGGAGCGGCGGCAGGTGAGGGGCCGGCGCGGGAGGCGGTGCAGGCGGGTAGCTGTTGCTCTTGGGTTGTGTTGGCTCCGCAGTTCCTGGGGTGGGAGGGGCGTTGAGGATCCTGTGGCTTCTCCCTTACTGTGTCTTTCCGTGTCTGTCCCCTACCCTAAGTATGAGCGGATCGGAAGGTATGAGCTTCAGGCGGGCGGCTATCCGCAGGAAATCCAGCCCCACCGCCGTCCCGAACATGGCTTGCAAAGGAGCAGCGCCCGCCTGCCCCGCAGGGGTCCCGCCGGGGCCGGCCGCCTGGAGAACGCCTGCAGGTAGTGGCCCTAATAGTTCCTTGTGTCCTAGCCAGCAGCCGGGGGTGCCACCGGGCGGGTCTGGGGCCAGATTGTCCCGGGAGGAGTGGGGACAGCGGCAGCGCCGATGCTGCCAGGATCGCTCTGCAGTGTGTGTTCGGTGAGGGTTGACTCCTGTGGCCAGCTCTGCCTGTTCGCCTGGCAGCGGGCAGTTGGTGAATACAAGGTCATGTTTCCTCGACAAAAGGCAGGGAGGAGGCTCACTTTTAACGACTTTTGCTGTGCGTGCCCATACGCTGTAGGGCAGGAGTTGTGTGAGTGCCCAGTGGGCGGCCGTGGCTGAGCCACTTCTTGGTTGGGATGAGCCTCTCTGGGGAGAGCACTACTGGCTCTCGGAGCTGGGGGTAACTGCAGCTCAGCTCATGTTCTCAGTTCCATCTCGGTACCGAGTGTTCTTAAGTTGTACTTTTAACAGCACTTAGACCGTCAGGAATTCTAGAATGGTTTGGGTTGGAGAGGACCTTGAAGCTCATCCAGTTCCAACCCCCTGTCATGGGCAGGGACACCTTCCACTAGACCAGGTTACTCAAAGCACCATTCAGTCTGGCCTTGAACACTAGCGGGGATGGGGCAGCCAGAGCTCCTCTGGGCGACTTGCTCCAGTGTCTCACCACCCTCACAGGGGAGTACTTCATAATATCTAGTCTAAATCTCCCCTCTTTCACTTTAAAGCCGTCCTCCTGTGTCCTGTCATTACATTCCTTTGTAAGGAGTCCTCCTCCAGATTTCTCAGCCTCCTTCAGGTACTGGAAGTTGCTTTAAGGTATCCCCAGAGCCTTCTCTTGTCCATGCTGAACAAGTTCAACTCTCAGCCTGTCATCATACATGAGGTGCTCCAGACCTTGGGTCACCTTCGTGACCCTGGTCTGGACTCAGCTCCAACAGGTCTATGTCCCCCATGTGGTGGGGGCCCCAGAACTGAATACAGTACTCCAGGAAAGCACTTTTCCCTCCTTTGGTAGACCCATGCCTCATGCCTGCCCTTCCCCAAAGCCTCTTTCTTGCCTTGAGCAACAGACTTGTGTTAGACTTGTTTGACATGTTTTGCTCTAGAAGGCAGCTGCTCGAACATTATTAATGCAGTACTATTAAGAGACTGTCAGTCTAGGCTGGTTATCTGTGTTACCTTGGCCATGCTGTAAAAATTAGCTGTTATGAAACCCAAACTTCAGGAGGTTGTGCTTTCAAGCAAGTTAATGCACACACCCATTCATATGTCTAAACTTCTCTGATATGACAGCAGATGTGACATGCTGTGGTCATACTTGTGACATCATAGCAGCTCGCTTTTATGTATGTGGAAGGACACGGTGGATGAAATAGTCTCTGATATCTGCTTGTTATGACATCGGGAATGATGACATGTCGAATATAAGGATAGGGTGTTTTGCCTGGGGACTATATTTTCATGAATTACCAGGCAAGAAGCCTGCTTAATTTGATGATGAGCATGCACAGATAAGAATAGATTATTGTGTTGGTCTTTATACTGTGCTTTATTTTAGCTCTAATGTGCAGTGGCTCTGGATATGTACATGAATACACATGTTTTTATTGGTGGTATTTCCCTCCCCCACACACCCTCTAAGGCTTTACTTATGTGCTTACATTGGCAAAGAGGAATTGGCAGGTGTATTTGTAGTATGTAGACTTAATGGATTTCGTCCTCTAATAGAAGTATGCTTACAACAGGGCTCCCATGTTTTCTGCTGGTTTCTACATTACTTTCATTAGACTTCTGCTGTTACTGTTAAGTTAGACTTCTGTGTATCAGTTTCTTACTCTCTACAGTCTTTTATTGTTTCTCTTTTCACCTGTGCGCACACCTCCACTGGATTACTTCTTTCACCAAACATATGCCAAATGTGTAGCTTTTCAGTGTGAGCATTCTTGTGGCTTTTGGATGGCAGAAAGGGTCATAACAACAGGAACATTCCCCTTATCAAATGCCCCTGCACTACAATAACCAACTTCATAGTACTTTTCCTGCATCATGGTTGCTAAATACGATTGCAAGATGAAAAACTCACCAAATTAAGGAAATGAATCCCAAAGATGTGGGAAATAAAAAGGAGGTTTGGGGATGATTTTAGGCTTTTCTCATATAGGTACATAAATCCTCCCTTTTTTAATTCATAATCCATTTCTCCTAGAAAATGAGGTGAAGAAACCTTGTGTATACAAACAATCTCTATTCTGTTAGTGGGACTTTGGCTCCCTATTTACTCCTGATGATGGCAAAGGACACTGTGGCATGTATTCCAGCACCTGTAATCCCATGATAGATTCACAGCCTCCCTCTCTGTTCTCTGTAGTCAGAATATGACTGCACTGGCTTCTCTTCTGCAAGTATAAACTTTAATCCCCAGGTGTAACATGAAGCTGTGTGTGTTCTCTCTACCTGGAAAACACACAAACCCAGCACCTGCCAAAACCCAACAGCAGACCTTTGCACTTTTTTTCCTTACAAAATATAACTGGATTTTAAAGGGGTTTTCTAATATATATCTTTGACCTACTTGAAAACCTGCTTGGAAGGAGGAATTAGTGTAGCCCACATATCTCCAATGATCGTATTGTGAAATATGCCAGTTACTTGCACTACTGCTTGGGAACAGGACTCAGGCAGTTGTCTCAGATCTGTATCTGGAAAGCAACTGGAGAAACTAGATGTTTTAAATGAGCTATATTTGCTTACAAATATGTTAGAAAAAATCTATGTATGTGGCAGGCATATCAGAACTCAGACTAGTGAATTGTGTGCTACTCAGTGCAAACACTTAAGACCTATTAAAACTCCTGTACACTCAAGAGTTTCCTTACAGCCTCTGGCATTGGCCCGATCATGTAGGGAATGTCTCAGGTTTTCTGTGCTGTGAGGCAGAAGTCCAGGGAGTATTTTCATTCTTGGTGTTGTATGAAAACTTTTCTAATGCTGAAGTGGGCTATGTAAGTTCCCTTTTCAGCATCAATCTTTTGTTGTGAATTACAATCTCTTCTGACTTCTAACAGAAAAATCTTTCTGCTCTTCAGTATACTATAGTCCAAATCATTCAGGTTCATCACCACATGCAAAATTGCAACTGATTTGTTTTAACATATGAGTTTGAAAAATCTTGGTATGTTAAGCTATCAACAGGACAAAGCAAGAAATATTTCCTATTAGAAGTTAACATTGATTTAAAGGTTTGGACAAAAGAGTGCTTGAATCTTCAGAGATACTTTGAAATGGCTAGAGAATGTCAAGACTGATATATGGAGACAGTTCAGAGAAGAGCAATGAGTGGAGTAGCATGATTACTAATCAGTTTTTGAAGGGAATAACTAATGTGGATTTGGTGTTCTTTTTTTTTTCTGCTAAGTTAGAATTCAGAGTTGATACTAACTTGAACAAATCTTTACTTCAAATGCATATATGCATATTAACTCAAAATCAACTGTCTACCAAGAAACAGCATCAGCTTACTGCATGCTTGTTCAGCATCTTCCATACACCAAGAGCTCTGCAAGTGTGAGCACAGCACTACTTTGATTCTGCATGGAATTAAGCTATCCTAGAAGGTTGTATCTCCTCTTATTGGACTTGATTTAGCTGTGATGATGTAGCTCAACACAAGTATACAGTAACTTGCTTTCATAGCAAGAAATGTCTTCTTCCTGCTATTCCATTCCTTCACCTCTGCCTTGCTGTGCATAGAGTAGGTTAACTTTTGTGCCATTCAAATCTTGCACTGTTTCCTTGGCATTATTCACTTAGGTGCAAATTTACACCCTTTCTGGACTGTTTTTTCTTTTGTTTCCTTTTTCCTAAATGTATGTCTTCTGTCATTGTACCATATGTTGGCAGTCTCAGACATTGCAGTGTGCCTCTTGGGGAGCTGAGGTAATTTGCATTCAGGACAGCATTCACTGCAGTAAGGTGTCTGCACACACTGACAGGAAAAATGAAGTCCACCACTGCTACTGTTGTATCTCTGCCTGTTAAATGGATATGATTTTACAGTATTATGTTAACAAAACTTCAGTAGTCTTTTGGGTTTCCATCTTGCAGTGGAAAAGAACTAAATGAAGCTTTAGTAGAGTGCTGCTCTAGTCTATGAAAAATGTTTTTATTGTTTGGATGTTATTTAAAAGCTGGAATGACAGCTATGCCCTGCCTGATATTTTTTTCATTGTCGTTGGTTTTATTTTTAAAAATAGAACAATGAAGTTTGGATTATCATTACCCTTGCTCCTGGCTTTGTGTTACCCCACTGCATTTTGTTGACTGGTCTGCAATGATTGAAAATCTCATTGCTTATACCGTGTGTTCAGGGAAAACCTATAGGATCGTTAGGGCTAATCTAAGCAGTGATTGGAATCCGTAAATGCATCAGAGACCACTGCAAAAGAGAATGAGTTGCCTTACATGCTTTCCTGGTCAATACAAGGACTTTTTTTTTGTTTCTAAAGTTGAGATTTATCAAGGAGAGCTGATACTTAAAAATGCTGAGAGAGGAAGGTGAATATATAGGAAACTGCTTTTAAATATCCCTCTCCCTTAAAAAAATGAGGGAAGGTATAAAAAATTGCTTTAAGCAGAACTTGCATGAAAATACATTTTCCTGTCTGTTATTAGAGAGCTTCCTGTTTTTATGTGTCAGATTAATCCCATGTGCCTCCTATTGAAGCAAATGTGTTGCATGAAAGTGCCAGGAAACTGAACTTAATTTCCTGAATATAATTTTATTGTTTTATTATTCTTCCCCCACTTCCTCCCAATTATTTAGGATCAAAATAATCTCTTTAAAGGCAGTAAGAGTGTACTGCTTGGCTCGTAAACTATCCAGGACCAAAGTCACTTATATGTGTATCTTGGGTGGTCTTGGTGTGTCTATTTAGCCCTTGCCGAACATATCTACTTTACCCAATGACTGCTGTTGGTCTTGTAATACTGACTTCCTGGTGAACAGGATAGAGATTTCCTTAAGTAAATCAGAATTTGTACTTGCTGCTTGGCTTGCTAGTGGCAATACACAAAGGGCTTCACAGAAGAGTTACAAGTTGGCATGCATTTGCTGAAAATAACGTGAGTCTGCTCCTTGCTGGAGGCACTTGTTTAGGATATACACTGAGAGGGCAAAATTGCCGAGGTGCTAGTATATGCCTTTCCTGAAATGCTTTTTAGGCATAGTTGAAATTGGGAAAGTAATACTTTGCACACAGAATACGAATTAGTTTGTACAAAATCACAGGAGAACGCTGGTTTTGCAGGTAAATTAATAAATATGGTTCAGAGATTTCTGGCTTGGGAAAAAAGAGCTTGCTTGAAGAATGTGTTATTTTTGGGCAACCAGAAAAACACAAATATTGAAAAAGGAAGCTGTTAAAAAGAAAAAAAGAAAGTTATGATTTGCCCTTGGCTATTATTTTGTGCCTTGGCTGTCAGTGCCTGTGCTGCTTAAAACTCCAGTTGCCAGATTTTTCACCCACTTCTTAAGTCATGCTGAGGGACTATCTTATCTCCCAGCATTTCAGTCAAAATTTAGTTCATAACTGGGTGATATTTGAGGCTGTCAATATGTCTTGGTTACATTGTGATCTGTGATAAAGAACCACAACTGCTTATTTTGCACTGTTATGTCTTAAAGCAGTGTTATGCATTTGCTGCCTAAGACAATTTATCTTCCAGGATGAACAATCTGTGAGAGGAAAAAGAAAAATATAAAGCAAGCAAATTTTAAAATAAGGTGCTTTTGAGCTTTTTCCTCAAGTTCTTTAAGTGCTGAGTAGATTTTCTTCAAAATGTTATTGTCAATTCTATATTTTAATAAAATTACTGACCGTGAATCTAGTATTTGAGACTCATTTTTCTGAGTGTGTGTGTGTGAAACAGCTTTCTGTTCCAGTATGGGAAATTGTATGTAATATCTCTCTTGAATATAAGCTGATCCAGGAAGAATAGCTACACTCTGATGATCAGAGTGATCCCTTCCATCATGTTAAATCTCTGAAGAAACTTTGCCTCCAGCTCTTGATGGCTGAAACAATTTAATCAAATGCGTTGCTGTGGAAAGCTTAATGTATTCAGGCCATTATCAACAAACTCCTGTAATTCTGACAAGGGGAGAGAGATTTTTCTTTAGAGAGGGTATTCCCCAGAGCAGTAGTTTTGTCAATAACCCAAACAAGTAAAAGGAGGAACTTGAAAGAGGAATTTTGCAGCTAGCTGCAGTAGCATTTTAACAGCATTTTCAGCATTGGCAGTAGCATTTTAACAGAGATTACTTTAGCAGAAGAAACAACTTTTGAAATTAATATAGGGAAGAAGGATGGGACTTTATTGAAATGTTGACAAACCAAGTCAAAACCAGAGACGTGGTCCTAGAGCACAAGTGCGCAGTAGTAAGGTGATATCAGAAGATACGGAGAAATTAGTAAAAGCAGGAGAAAAAATTAACTGCTGTAGTAGTCTGCAAAACCAGTCATCTAAAGAAATGTATTTTTAACAAGTTTCAGAGACATTTGATGTCTGTGATTACACTGAAACTCAGTAAAATGGAGCATAAAATGGATTAAACGTGGAGATGAAAGACACTGAGTAGAAGGGAGGGCAGAGCAATGAAATACTGTTAGTTTCAAAGTATTAATGCTAAGCATGTCACAGATGTTACTGTAAAATAAGTTAAATACCCTGGAAAGAAGAAAAAACATGTTGGAACTGTAATGCAAGATGTGAAATCCTGTGATATATTCCTGACTTCTGAACAAGTATCTTGCAGCAGAGATGATAATGCAGCTGACTTGCAAGTCTAACTATCCCTCCCAAACAGATGCTAGTGTGACCAGATTCAATATGCCTACATGAGGACCAGGGAGAGAAAATGGTGACCAGAGATTAAAAATAATTCTGACTTAATTCAGTGGCTGGATTTCTTCTGTCCTTTTTAAAGATTTGGCTTTTTATTTGTTCTACATGTGATGTTTCTGTGCTAGGCTTCTGGTTCTGTCGGTCACTCTTGTGACCATGTCTATGTGGTCGGGACTTCCAGCCGGTTATGCCACCCAGCCTTGTAGATGAATAATTACCTTGTAACTCTGTCTGGCTCCTGCATACTTGAAACCTGTGGGGTCTGATCTGTCTCTGAGGGCTAGTGCTGCAGTTCCAGGGTTGCTGGCTGCCCTATTGCAGGCAGCTGTCCTAGGCCCTGGTTTAGTGCTGCAGGCTTTCTCTGGACCAGCTGGATTCTTGGGGGTCTTCTGTGTGATCTTGTTGGGGATTTTGTGGCATTTGGGGTTAAAGTCAATGGAGAAGTTCCTAACTGCATCTTGGATATATCTTCTGTTTCTGTGAAGCATGAGAGACCTCAGTCTGGAAAACAGATCCTCCTGCCCATAGCTGGTGGCTTCTAGAGGTAGAAAAGGGAGGGAGAGAGTGTTGAGCTCCATGCCACTGCTGCTGGTTCTGGCTGAGGATCCTGCCCTGACTTATCACTGTTTCAGAATCCTAGGTTCTCTTCCACCATGAAACAGGTTATTTTAAATAAAAAATCAAAGTTAGAGTCTCTGTCAGACTTAACACCTCCCAATAAATTACCTGAATCACAGCTAATGATATTTGAAGGTAGATTTCTTTTACAGTGTTTTGTCTTGTATCAGAAGGGCTTGATGACAGATTCTTGCAGTGGGTAATCAGAAAGTGTTTCCTTTTTGCTCTCATGTACCACCATTCGCTATCTTGCCTGTGACACTTCTGTTTCTTAATTGAATATTAAAATATGCATTATTTGTATTAACATCAGTAGCAGGAAATTAAACTTACTGGCTAACTACATTCATCTTCAGAATTAGTGATTTAAGGAATAAAAAAAAAGGGCACCGATACAGAAAAAAACGAACCCTGGTTTTGGCTGAATTGAAACTTCTTCCAGTTTTATGCAATTATGCTGCTAGCCTTTTCTTCAGTTGACTCTTGCCAAAACAGTCCTGTCTTAATAACTGTACGTGTGGCACATACTGTACATTCCTTTTCAGTCTGACACTAACTTTTGTCATTAAGAAATTGCCTAGAATCCTTTTGTACTTCAACAGCTCTCCAATGGGCTAGGAATGCTATAGCACTCAGGAAAGTTATGTAGGATGACAGACACTGGAGGATGGTTTTCAAGAGTTTTTAGGGATTCTTCTTATTTGCCCTTTGAAAGCCTATAGCTTCTTAATTCTTAAAAGAGAGGGCTTTTGTCTATTTAAAACCAAAGCTTGGAAAATCTTGGTGAAAATACGATTCTGTGGGAAGCTTTGCGAAACACTCAGTTTTTGTGGTGTATACAATTAAATGAGAATTGTGATCAATGTATAAAATTATTCACCATTTCTGTTTTGGCTTATTTTAGTTCTAAATATAGAACTACGAATTTTATTAAGACGCATTTTAAATTTGGAAGCAAGTTGCATGTATTTACTACTAAAAATAGTTGTCCATTTTAAAATATAGAGCAGTTGTTAATACAAAAGTTTAATTTGACTTTCATGAAGTTCTGGTAATCTCAGCCAACTCTTCTGTAATTACCTTCACATTCTCTTATGATAATGCAGTAAACAGTGTTCTTAACAATTTATTAATCCATATTTGATCTAGTGGACAAATACACACCAGACTTACAAACAAAGGGCATGCTAACACCTGAGTTGACTTTTAATGTGCTGTTTGGACACTGCCAAGCTAGGTAAGGTAGCAGGAGATAATTGCTGTAGTGTTTTGTGGCGTTAGGTTGAATGGAAAGGGCGTAAGCAAGTGTTTGGTTGTGCACATAATCTACTTCTAAACTTCCTTATTCATTGTAACATAGCAAGCACAGAGCATATTGTCAGAATAACATTCCTGACATGCAGTCAAAGTTGGGGAAAATCGTCTTCCTATCTGCTGTGTATAGCCAGCAAGAGACCTAGTTGGTATTGGCATTGGTTGCCCTTGGTGTTCAACTTCAATGTGGGTAATTGCCCCCATTAAGTGTTTATCTTATTATCTGTGCAAGAACTGTGTGTGCACAGGCTATATGAAAAGCTTTTTGCTCATAAAAATGAGAACAATCTTAACACTGTGTGTATTAATAAGGAATTTAAAAGAACCTCAGAACCCAAATGAGTTAGCTCTTCCAAGGATTTTGATAGAGCTTAAACAAACAAGTGTGTGTTCATACTAACTGTGCAGAATTCAGAATTATTACTTCCTGATTTTAACAACTGTTAACTTTTAACAGTCTAACCTCTGCTTTTCTCATGTGGCTGATAACAATTGTGTAGTCAATTAGTTTTATATGGTGTTTTTGGTTGTTTTCAGCAAATGCAATTGAACTGTAACAAAAATATGTTTGTTTAGGGGTTATCATTTTAAAATCTGAGTAATATTGAGATGTTTGTGGTATGTAAGGTACTGTGTATATTGCATCGTCTTTGTTATTTCTTAAATGCCATTCATCAGTTGTGTGGGACTGGATCCTGATTAAAACTAGTTTTAATTTGGTTTTGTGCCTCGTAATAAAACTTACAGAAAATATTGTGATAGGTTCTAAATGAAAAAGGAGAAAAAAAAGGAATTATGTAGTTGCGTATTTCTTATGATTCACTGATCTTAAATATTTACAGCATTTAGAAAGCTGAAAAGTATTTCTAGAGGTCTCATGTGCCCCAGATTGTCCGATTACAGTCCCCCCCCCCCCCCGCCTTAAATATTGATGTTTAAGGGCCAAGCCTTTATTGATCACTTCTGTTCTATAGGGGTTAAGGCGTACATGTTCAGCATTCATCTGAAATACCATGTGGTATTTGACAACTGTGAGCAGGAGCATGAGCCTCTTCTGTGAGACATCAGAAAGCTTTCACAGTCTTCTAAAACTTCTTTGATGCAAACAATTCACTCTTATTTTCTGAAATTCATTCCTTTTGCTATGGTTTTCTGAGTGAATATTAAGGTAGTCCTTCTGAAAAGGAAAGTGGTTTTAGAGCTGACAGGGAAAAATGGCCAGTGTCTGGAAGACACTGGGTTGGTAATGCTGCTGAAGTGTCTGCATGGAGATCAGCTCTGGGTCACAGCAGTTGAAAGTAACTCTGTTCCAGTTAATGTGTCTAGTCACGATTTGATGAATACTTGATTATAGTGAAGTTATGGATTCCAAATCCTCACTTGCAGAGAAGTAACTGTTCAGCGCTGCAAATAAAAACTCAAGTTATGTTGTTCAGGCCCAGAAAGTGTCATAAGTGCCCCTTTGCAGCGTCAGGCTTTCCCTTTGTTTCCTTTTGCCTGGAGGTGCTTGGGACATATTCTGCAGATCAGGAAAGAATTACATAAATTTCCTATGTAGAGTGACATTTTGGAGAGATTTTGCTGCAAGAAAAAAATCCAACTCCTTCTGTTGTGCCCTGTGCTGGAGAGTACTATTGCTCACACCAATACTGGCGTTTTTCTTCCTTTCATCCCAGGAAAGGAGATGAGAAACCTAGGCAGAAATAACTGACTTGTGCTCTGTGAAGACTATGGTAGTACATATTTTTAGTAGTCTGTTTTCACAGTGTTCTACCAGGCTTTGTTTTCTAGTACGAAAGTACATATTGGAGGTGAAAAAACATTCCTGCCCCTCTGTGCTTTCCTTATGTTCATTCTGAGGTAGTCCTTCATGTCAGTAATATTTGGGCTGCCTTTGTGCCCACACACCGCTCTGAATCTATAGCTAGGAATGGAAATGGAGGGATTTCTCTAAGTATTATTCCTCCCTCAAGAAAGCAAACAAAGCAGCTGTTTGCTGTCGAGTGTTGGCTTTGGTTTCAGGAAAAAAAATGCTTTTTAACTATGAAAAGTGAGAATGTATCATCTTTGCTAAGACTGACAAGGACTGCATGCTTACTGTAGTCAGTGAGATGATAGGCAGAGCTAAACATGGAGAAGGCTACCAGAGCTGGCAACTGAAATACACAGAGCTGAGGTATGTGAAGTACTACAGTTTGATTTCTTTATTTTTTTCTTCCTTTTTTGGTAGATGTGGAAATGCAGGTTGTTTGAGGTTAAAATACAGTGTTTACAGTGGCTTAGGGCATAGAAGCAGAATCAGCTTTCTGATAAGGGTGTTTTCCAGGTACGGTACACAAGGGGTTAGAGAAGGAGAAGCTATTTAGTAACTGGAAGTAAGGAGAGAGGACTACAAGCTGACTGCATGGTGCTGAAAAGACTCTCTATCCTAAGGATTTTTTGTCTTTCAATTTTTTTGTGGTGTGTGGGCTTACATTGAGAGAAGGCAGGAGAATTCTGATAGCTGGTAAGCATGTTGAACGTTAGATGAAACTTATGAAGTGCTTTACAGCAGCTGCTAACAAGCCACATAGAATAAAATTAGGTAATTGTGCTAATGATGAAGAACCTCAATTTTTACCATAAGCTCTTGAATGACATATATTTAAGTAAATAGAAGCAAATAATCTATGTTTTTGTGTGGAATACATACTGTCTTCTTCCCCTATCTTTTTTTTTTTTGGTTGTTGTTCTATAGGTGGATGTTATAGCATTGGATGATCTGCTGTTTAAATTACGATTTATTATTTGGAGAGTGTGTTCTTTAACTGCAGGTTGGTTCCTGTTGGTGTGTGTTGGTTTGGTGTTCTTTTGGTTGTGGTTTTCATTTTTTAACCATCTTGTAGAAAGCCTTTTTTAAAATACATTGAATTAAAATCTTTTAGCAAATTGGAGGTCAGTGTGAGAGACTGTAACCTGGACGTCGTAGGTCAATTGAGAGACCTCAGTGTTATGTAAAATAGGTCTGAGATGCATATATTGGGGATTTTTTTGTGGTCATTCAGAAGGTTGTATGTGGTTTTCCATAGACAGAAACTATTGTAAGGGGAAAAAATTATTATTTATTTTTTTAAAAATCATTATTTTTACAAACAACATTGAGCCATTGTTTAACCATTTGGGATATGCTGGCAACCTACACAAATATTACCTAAAAGTTCCTGGAAAATAAGGAGCACCTTCAAAAGTTGAAGTAGAAAATAAGGAACTAGAAGTTGTGAATAAGAAAATATAAAGGTCTCTGGAGAGAATGTGTCTAACTCTAGGTGTCTGCCAGCTCACAATGCTCTTGCTCGGCACACTGCTTCAGGCAGCTGTGGTGCTGCATAACTGTAGCAAAGGAACTGATTTCTCAATGCGTTGGCTTTGTCATGCAGTTGTTGCAGTATAGATAGTTTTTCCAAGGTGCTTTTATTGATAATCAAAAAATATTCTCTGTATATAACACTCAGGTGGCCAATCTAAGCACCAGTGTTATTTGATAGACTGCACTGGACCTAAGTTTTTGGATATCATTGGGTATAGATGCAGTTTGGACATAAGCATTTGGATATGGTTCAAATATTAAACCTTCAGTTGTGTAATGGTTTGTGTTTGTGGTGTTTTGTTTTGTTTTTTCCCCTGACATTGAGCCTGTTTTACTGTTTTTCATGTTATCAAGTAGAGTTCAGGAGTAATGCCTCTTAGCTACATCTGACTTGATTTTTTTAACTCCAGTTCACTCAGAGGCTTTCATTTAATATTTTTGTCTTGCACTGGCAATAGCCACGTCATCTATACATTTATGGAATAACAGGAAAATGGCTACAGAAACTGAGGTGGTTCTTCAGGATTATCTGCCCTCATATATGCTTAGAAACGCTGCCTGCCGACACTGTCAGCACAGTGGCTACTGCAAGCAGGAGGCCAAAGGTAGTAGACTGACATAATCAAGTCACCAGGTTTTTCAGTATCAGCTTTGAAATATTTTTTGTTGGTGATAAGGCTATACATCAATATACCATATTGATTTTGTGTAGAAAATGTAAACTGAGTGAATTTTACACGTTGAAGTTAATAGTTAATGTAGCTGCTATTGTAAAATAATCTCATAGGTTATAGGCAAGTTTCTAGCCGTCAGAATTTCATATCTGTTTTGATTGCCTGACTTCTTTGTGGTAACTTGTCAAAGTGACTTGCATTTGTCTATTACTACAGCAATCAAATCTAGAAATATATCAAAAGCCTCAAACATTGTCTGAAGTTGAAATTTTCCCTTTCCAAATGGTCGCCTCAGCTGTGCTTTCATCAGCGGCGTGCAGTTGGCAGTGCGCTCTCTGGGTGATTTTTCTGCAGGTGAACTGAAGGACAGTGTGTGCCTCAGCTGCTGCCTTCTGCCGTCTCTCAAGGCACCAGCACATGAGGCAGCAGTTTGTGTGACCCTGGAGCTTTGTCTGCCAAGATACTTCTCCTGTTCTTGTGGTCTTCACAGCCTCCTCAGCACAGCAGAAACAAAACAAACTCCTTCTGTTTTGAACAAGTAGGATGAATAATCAAAATACAATAATATGTTTTGCAGAATGATTACCTCTCATTTTGCTTGTGTTAGATCACGTGATGAGACAGATACCTTTGGGTACAATCGGAAATTATGAAAGAATTTACTGCCAAGAATTTAATTAGCAAACTCCTGTAGGCTGCCTTTTCTTATTTGTTTTAATTCTTATATTTTCACTCCCATAATCATTATAATGAAAAAGAAATAAATTGAAGGTCCTTTTTTTGCATAGTGTTTTGAGAAGAACTTGTACTAGTTTGTTTCTCCAGCTCATTGCTCACTGTGGTCACTTTTCCTTAGCAAAAACACAATAAAAATGTCTACTCTTTCACTGCTTGCTCCTTACCAACTTGGAAAGTGTGGGGGCTTGTGGGGTGACATTATGTTGTTGGGTTTGTTTGGTTTTTAAATGTTAACCTGTTCCCTAATTAGTACTTAGCAGACACATCTAGGAAGATACAGGCAAAATACCTTTCTGAAAAGATGCATAATGTTTGTTTCCTGATTAGTGGAAGAATGTCTTCGTGTCCTTTCTAATTCAATTATCCAATTCAATTGAATACGTTGAAATAGATATAATACCTATTAAACAGGAGGCAGGTGTAGACTTCTATTAATTTTAATGTAGGTGTTTGAATAAAAGAAAAAAAAAAGCATACCTGTGTTTTCCAGCTTTTCAGAGGTGAAAATGAAGGTAATGCTTATGCTAACCAGGAGTTTTGAAATACAAATCTGAATTTTGTTCAACCTTAGTTAAGGTAAATTTAGCATAAATGTAATTTATGTTTCAGTAATTTTATTCAACTTGAGTATCTTTTGAAACTTCAGCCATTTTGGTTTACACACAGAATTGTGCCTGGCTGTGTTGGAAATGTGAAAATTCAGTATTAGTACATGGTGCATATGGAAATTGAAAATACAAGCAGCTGCGTATTGCTCTTTATTGACAAATATCAGTGAAACATTACATGAGATCCAACAATATTTAGGCAAGTCTTGACATAACTAATTTGGTGTCAGTACACAAATGTAGGTAGGGATCCTGCGCTTACTGTGCTTAAAGCAGTCAGGCAAAATCAATGCAGTAATTTCTTTGATTTCATGTTTTAACTGAAAACAACCTTATCTCCCCCATGACAACTCCCTGAATTCTCCACCAGATTCTACTAAAAAAGAACAATAACTTGTTTCCTTGCTGTAACCAGAATGCAAAGGCTGCAGTCTGGTTTATTCTCTCTTCAGTATGTTCACCACAGCAGCCATACACACACAGAGCAATAGGGAAGGCGAGCTTTAGATGTTGTACTGTCACACTTTTACAACTCTTGCTTCTGTGGGGTGGCTGCTGTCACCACTGTGGTAGTGCTGTGCTCTGACAGCAGGGGCTACTGCTGTACTTCCAGTTGGCTGTGATTCAGCAAAGTTGGTCTGTTTTTTCCTTTCGATTAGCAATTATGGGTCTGTTTTACAGACTGCATTTTGATTTAGCGGTTGTCAAGGGGCATCTTTTTAAAAGCCAGAGAAGCGCCTTAGAGGTTCTGAGCTTTTCATGCCCTGTAAGAAAACCGAATTGGTAACAATGCTGGTTGTATATGGAGTGCTTGTGGTTATGGAGGAACATATTCTGTAATGGATTACAGCAGGTCCATGTATGTGTGAGTACTAATATCATCCCATCTGTGTTATCAAACTCTTTTGCATACTTCCCTATATCTCTTTTTATACGTATGTTGAGATCAAGCTCCTCACTCAGCATAGTTTTTAACAAGACAAAGACAGAAAGCTGACTGACGTGGAAAAGCACTGCCTTCAAGGTGAATGTCCATACATTGAACTCTTGAACACTCTGAAACTCCAGTACTGACCTACAGACAATAAACTAGCTTTAGTTTCTTTAAAGTTTACTTTTAACTGCGAGTCATTTGCAAATACTCTGTACCTGGTAATGCCATGATTTAATATAAATGGTTATGCGGAGGAAATTGGTGATGTGATATGAAAGGTAAGCAAATTTCTACACTATCAGCTATGTATTTATATTTAATCAGACCTGCTCTTTTTCTGTGTTCAAGGTGAAAGAAACATGACCAGGTAAAACACAAGTTTGTTTCCACAGACTTAATTCAAAAGATCTCTTTCCTCTCTAATCTGTGATCAGTGGTAAAATGGTTACATTTAGCAGTACTGTAGCATGTTAGTTTTCTATCCTGAGTTCAAATTCTAGAACGAGAACAGCAATGCACCTGCATATTTCTTTCTTTGTGAGTGCTGATGTGGAGCTGGAGATCAGTGACAAAAATTTGGAACTGAGGATAAAATGCCTATAGAAATGAATAAAGATGATTATTGCTGGTAAAAGGACCTTTACCCTTTAGTGGTTAGAATTCCTTTTGCTATAATTCCTGCATTATTCTTTTCATGTCTGGAGTGCAGCTATTTATCTCAAATAGTGAAACCTTACCAAAACTTGATTTTGCTTTCTGCTTCTGTGGCAATAGATGCCCTTACAAAAAAAGCAAGTATGAATTCAACCACCTTCTTGCGTTCCCAGCCTCTGTGTAATTTAGCACTTCACAGCTGCCTTTAGAGACTGCACTGAAAGCTTAGTGAATCCTGCTTTGAATTTGTTGGTAAATCTGCTGATGGTTGGCAAAATAAATGTCTCAGCAACTCTCTCTTCTGTCCCTCCTGACAACTGAGCAGCTACCAAGAAATTACATGCAAATAAATGGCTCTCTTTATTGGACATAAGAAGCAGATGTACTTGCCAAGTTTGCTTCCATCTAAATAACAACAAATGATCCCAAGGACTATTTTGTCAAACTGTAAGCCAAAACACTGGATCCTGTACTATGTCATGTCCAAAATTAGTCAAACCATCTGACTCGTGGATTTGAATTAAGCATGCCACTACACTAAAGCCACTTGAAAATTGTACTTCATCTATCCCAAGTATCTCTCTCATTGCCCACTTCAGATCATTCTTCTGACTGGAAAAGTCAGTCTTGGTTTTACTAAGTCATCATCCTGAGTGATCAGCAGTAGCCCTCAATATGGGGACTGTAATTCTCTAGATGACATGGAACAATCTGAGATTAGGGGTGCCATGGGCTGACCATTTCACAAGACTGAAATTTTCTGTGTCTGCAGTTGGAGATTGTTCGGCTGCTGTTAGGTTTCTTGGATTTTCAGTGAGACCTGTGGGGTATTTTTCACACGAAATGGAAAACCAGTATTTTTGGTCCCACTAAAATCAAAGTATTGGTATTCCAAACACATTTTTTTTTATGCCTTTATTTTTTTTTTAATAAAACAAAACCAACTTATTCTAGATATTCAAGATTTTGATCAGATAATGGGTGTCTGTTGCTAATATAACATCTAAATTTTCATTTTATTTTCAGGCAGCTCTGAATAGCTGCAATACAGTTTTGAAAGTATTGAAGCACTTTACAGCTTATTTCTTCAAAACCAGCATTCTTTCCTTTATAATGTTCTCATTCATGTATGTATTTATCATCTCAGGAGCTGATCATCCACCTTCAGAGTGTTTTTGCAAATATTTCCTTTGATAAAATATTTTGCTTATATATTTATTGTAGTCTGTACGGTGAATATAGATTTATCTCCAGAATTCTATGCAAAAGAAACCTGAAAGGATCAGTAGCCCTCCTCTTTTCAAAAAACAAGAGGCAGCTACTATATTGTATGTAACTGATACATGTAGCTTATTGCACAAGTAATTGTTAAAGCTTCATATTGCTGTAAAAACTGCTCAGAGTATGGTGCACAAGACTGAAGGTGATGTTTCAATACATATTTTTAGGGTGCTTTCACACCACATACTATTAAGTTTAGAGAAACAGGAACTACATAGCTATCCCTTTCAGACTGCTCTGCTGATACTAAGACTGCTTTGACAGCATTGCGTTAAAGAGACATCCTTCAAAACATTGACCTGGTATACAATGAATACAAGATGCTTCAGCATAGCAGGGCTATTCCAAAACTGGTTTATACAATCTCATTACTGTAATAATACTTGTGGAACAGAAAAAAAAATACTGAAATTGGTGATCTCTTTTATGTCCTGGATCTCCTACAGAAATAAGTTCTTTCTTGAGTCAAATAACTGGAGTAAGATAAAGCATATTTATGACAGTCTTGTAAGTATATCCAGTGTGGGTGCCTTGTTTTAAAGATAAACTGGCAATGATCAGGCACCTTAAAAAGACATTGCCCTCAGGTACAAGTGATAAAAATACCACTTGTTATTGATGACATAGAATCATAGAATAGTTAGGGTTGGAAAGGACCTTAAGATCATCTAGTTCCAACCCCACTGCCATGGGCAGGG
>JAOEHY010024906.1:0-13511 GCA_025447955.1 Psilopsiagon aurifrons | reverse complement strand
GCTCCAAGGGATGGAGCACTTCCCCTATAGAGACAGACTGAGAGAGCTAGGATTTTCCAGCCTGGAAAACAGAAGGCAAAACAAAACACTCAACATTTAATGTCAGCCACAGGAATGGAAAGCTTTGTTTAGGCCCTGCGCTGTTAATCATTGTAATTATTAATGCATCTTCATCTAGAATTTGTGAGGGAACAAAGCTTCCTCTGATGCAAACAAATGACACAGAGCCTGGGCTTGATGTTCTGATGAGAAAAGTGCAATCTGCACACGAAAAAAAATCTGGGGTTGTGCTTTACAAAGGAAGACAGAGTTAATATGGGCTCTGGCTCTGAGACTGAGACACAGAGTTATTGCAATACCGATGCCCCATGAGACATTCAGCATCTAAAGAATTCCTTCCTGTTTTGGCTCAGAGGCAGACAGGGAGGACCATAAACCAGAACCCTGAACATGGCAGATATATGTTCAGAGCATGGAGCAGGTAGCTACTGTTAAAAAGTCAGTGTCCACATGGAAACTGCAGCATTTCTCTGCTTCCACTTAGTTGTGGCAGCAAATAACAGGAGACCAAAGGTGTCACCAGGTCTTAGTTTATTGCCATTGCACCATCTGTAAAAAGAAAGATATGGGGTGTCTGGATCCTTCTCAAATTGCTAATCTCAGGGTGTAAAACTCCACTGAAACCAATAGGAGACTGAACACATCTCTGAGGTGAGCTCAGGGTCGTCCACAGAGAACTCTGGAGAAAGCCTGTCCTGGACATTGTCGGCACACACTGTTCATAAGTGTCTGTTAAGCACCTCAGGGAAATTAACACTTCCTAGAAAGCTCAAAAGAAGTATTTTTTTCTCTTCCTTTTTAACAGGTTATACCCAAACCAATGTTGGGGAAGCACTGGCTGCTGTGCATGGCTCTGAGTTCAGCCAAACCACTATTTGCCGGTTTGAAAACCTGCAGCTGAGTTTCAAGAATGCATGCAAACTGAAATCAATACTGTCCAAGTGGCTGGAGGAAGCAGAACAAGTAGGAGGTAGAGATTTGGAATCCTCTAATTACTGATTTGCATTTAAACCAGAATCTCATATACATATTGAAGCACTAGTAGGTATCCATAAACTACAGTGTTTTGTTTACTAACTCCAAGTACTAAAATGTGCTTATATTAAATTTTGTTTAATACTTAGGGGTGAGCAAGGAGGGGCAAACTGAAATTCATGAAGGGTAGAGAAGAGCAGCAACACCATTTGGCCTACTGGAAGTAATTTATTTCAGTCTCATCCCAGCAAATTAACTCCCCTCCTGTAGCCTGTCAGAGCTGTTATTAGGATCTGCAGCACAGCCCATTTAGCAGCATACGGGGGTTCTTCACTAGCAGAGGACTCTTTCTTCCAACCTCTAGCATATGAGATGTTTCCACTGGGGAAAGGATTTTTGTTTAGCTGACATAGTGGTCTTTAAAACATGAAGAAGAATGGAATGGCATAGAGGGTTTTGATGCAAACTCTTTGCTGCTGGAGGATTCCCTTCCTTTTGCCCAGTTAATTTCCAGTTGCAGGACGAGTCATGGGTTCAGTGGGCAAGGTGTATATTAGGACAGGTTGGGTGATTTGAAGAAAATGGTTGACTTAAAGAACAGCCATTTCAGGTGGATGAATTGTAGTACTGAGAAGCAGTATACCTGCAGGTGACAGCAAAATTCAGGACTATCACTGTGCAGCACTTGCCTGGTATGGGAAGAAAGAGAAGATGGTCTTAATGTTACTTTTTGTACTTGCTGTTGTATGAAATGGTAGGGAAACTTGTTAAAAAACAGCTGCTTCTGCTACACACTTCAGTTCCTTTTAAACCAAACGTAGAAAGCTTCTTTCCCCTGTAACAGCACTGGGAACCAGAGGCTCTCATAATGCGTGCAAGGCATAGTGCAAGAATCACTTGTGAGGGAGCTGTGGTGGGCAGCAGCTGCTGAATGCCTCGGCAGTGTTACAGGCTGGAGCTGCAGGGTAAGACCATGTGTGCAGGCAGCAGCCTCTGAGTAGTGAGGGGGGACTTGTCTTTCACAACATGGGGTGAAAGAGACAGCTGAATAATTGGGGTTGGGGATCAATGTCTGAAGAAAGAGGGTGAGGTAGCCAAGGGGTGAATCCTGAAGGCTGTATCCTGAAGGGTAGGAGGAACTAGGTACACATGTACATGCAGGTACCCAGGGTCAGAGCCAGTGGTGTTTGCAGTGCTATTGGTGCACACCCTTTTGCTTATAAACATTTATAGCTGAATGTGAAACAACAACCAGCTATCTTAAAAGAACAAATTGCTCCTACATGTGATGCTGCTGTTAATCAGTGGCATTATCTGTATGTTGTTCTGTTCTCAGAGAAAGGGACTTTTTCCTGGAGGTAATTGTGCTTGTTTTCCAGTCCCTATGGGAGGTAACTGTCAGATTTTGGTTTGGTTTTAATACAGCTTTATACAATGAAAGAGTCGGAGTGAATGAGCGGAAGAGGAAGCGCAGAACCACCATAAGGTAATAAATATTCAGGCTGTTACATGTTAGGAACCACATTGACTAAGATGCTGCTTTTTTTCAGGTTCAAAATCAAAGCATTATTTTCTATTGATGAATCTCTATAGCTAATGATTCACTATGCAGAAACACTCCAGTGAAAAAATAACAGTATAACCCTCCAACCTGCTCCAAATATACTACTTTTCCCAATTAAAGATTTTTTTCCAACATATCTTAACACACTTTAATATGAAGAAATATTTTATTCCAATTCTACCCATATTTTATTCTATGTATATATTGAATAAGGTATCATAGCACCTTTATTTTCATTTTGGGAGATTCTACTTTATACCAAAATAAATTGCATTATTTTACCAGAGAATTGAGGCCTGGGAAGTTTGAGGGCCAGCTTTTGCATGTAATATTGCAACCCTATTCTCTGTCACTAGAGTCTTTGGAATTCCTAAAGAAATACTTTAATGAGCTAAAGGGGAAATTAAGGTGTTGTCCTTGTGTCCCATGCCTCTGGTGGCCAACATCTACCATCTAGCCTAACTCTGTATGAAAACCAACTACGCTGGTAAATCACATTACAAAACCAATTACCATATAGACAAAATGAGTACATGGGTTATTTCCTTCTACTTTAGTTATCCCAGACTGTTAGAATCTTTGGTGAAGAATTCACTCAGGGGGCTTCCAAGGAGCTGTAGTATTCTTCTGCAGGAAGGGAATTTGTCTGTTTCTGGGGACAATTCTGGTGCTGTTGGCCCTACCCATTACAGTGAAGTGCCTGTTCTTTGAACAGGGATCATTCCTGATAGTGCCATCTCTCAGAGATGTAGGCTGCTCAATTGTCCCACAGCCACAGCACATACTTTCTCCTCTCACATTCAACTGAAGACTTGTTTTTCTGGGTCATAGAATCACAGAACAGTTTGGGTTGGAAGGGCCCTTTAAAGGTCATCTAGTCCAACATGAAACTCATCAGGGAGATGGACTTTATCTGAACTGCAGCCTTACTCTTAGCAATTCCTAATGGATATTTGGAGGCAAACTAGAGTTTAAACAAAAGTCACACACACCGAATTAGGTTATTTATACCCTGAGTAAAAACTACTTAATTTGAATTTGTGGAAACTATATTTTTTCATACCTTGATCAAAGCCTAAAAAGCTCTTAGTCAAAAATAATGATGTTTTTATGCGTGTGTGTGTGCAGAATGCATTGCTTTGGTAACATTAGTAAATATTGCAAAATATTTACCTGTAAATGAAAGACCAAACAACATATTACAGATGAAGTAATGAAGTAACTAGAACGTCAGCAGCTATTTTGTATATGACAGACTTACGCTTCATTTACCTAATAGTGCATGAAGTGCCCTCTTGTGTCCAAATAAATTACAGCTACTGCTGATGCTAGCTTTGGATGCATCCTTGCCACACATCAAAGGTACTTTCTGAGAACAGGAAACACAAATGAGAAGCAAATTCTACCTGGCAATAAGCAAAAATAGGAGTCTAAACTTATTTTTTTTTTAATGGAACCACTCAACTTTGGTCACTGCTGACTTTAAGGAACAGATTGAGGCTCTGCCAGAAAATAACGACTGGGGCCGAATAGGGGGGGTCCAATTCTTGTGATCCCATTCATGTGTAGTTAGTAGCTGTTTCTCTTAGAGAACATCAAGATGCATAAACATTTCATGTTTACCACTGAAATTGCACCAGAAGTGATGCCAGTTTTGCCTTTAAATTGCTCTGTGCTGAAGTTCTGCGTGATGTCGTGCTGTTCATGTCAGCAAAGAACTACAGTGTGCTGTAAGATCTGCGGGTTTCCTTCAAGAAAAAGAGGAAACAAGTCATCACCTCCAGTGCTGTTACTTGACCCTTCTCATGAACTAGGGGTGAAAGCCTAAATGTGTCAGAGAAGTTTTCAAAGGTGAAATTTTATCCCTTTATCCAGTATTGCTGCTAAAGAAGCCCTAGAGAGGCACTTTGGAGGACAGAGCAAGCCTTCTTCTCAGGAAATAATGAGGATGGCTGAGGGGCTCAACCTGGAGAAGGAAGTTGTGAGAGTTTGGTTTTGCAACAGAAGACAAAGGGAAAAAAGAGTGAAGTCAAGTTTACATCAGAATGCCTTTAGTTCTATTATCAAGGAGCACCATGAATGCCGGTAAAGCTTTTCTGTGTATAGATGTGTGTTTCGGTTCTGCCTTTTGTAAATACTGTAAAGACTATGTTGTTTAAAAAGAAAAGAAAAATCATTAAAGCACTTGTTTCTCTTACAAGCTTGAGAGCTTCAGATGCAGTGTGTTGTGAAAGACCCTATTTTAACGTAAAAGGTTGGAAAGAAATGCTACTGTGTATATTTAAAGAGTTGGTAGTCTTTGCTTACCTACAAGGAACCTTAACTGCAATGCATTACTCAGGTAGAAATGCTTTCCAAGTTAAATTAGTTGCAATTTCCCTGCGTCTGTGGTACATTTAATGATTTATGGAGAACCCTATGTAGGTACCTTTAAGCTTCAGGAAACAAAGCCTTCACCTTGTATGTGAAGAAATGTTACAAAGCTGAATATCTGCAGATATAGAAGGTATATAGAAGATATTTTGTCTCTGCATGTCCATGCATGTGCTTCACTCCCCACATGCACCCCCCATGCAAAGTAGCTGACTGTGCTAACCTTTGTGAGACTGTAAGCCATTAAGCACACAGCAGGGTCACATCTCCAGCAGTGTACATTGAACAACAGTGAGAAATGAGAACTTCAAGGAAGAGAAGGTGAATAAGGGGCCTTAAACAAGCAGTGGTGACACTGCTGCATATCTAGTTATGGCCAAGGATGGGATATACTTGTGGGATCTTGTGGGACTGCCAATTGATCTAAGAGCCAGATAGAGGAACATGAGCTGAAGATCTGCCTTTCCAAAGGACGGCTCAAACACAGCTACCTGCTCACAACAGCCATACACCTCTAATTGAATCATTTCAGGTAAATTACTTGTGCAAGTAAAGGACAAAGACATTAGAAATGGGCCATAAATGCTGTCATTTTTAGGGTAGAGTAAGCTTACCATCATGGAGGTGTCAACACTGTTCCTACTATGTTCTTTGTCTCAGAGTACCATTTGATTGCCTGAAACAGGTGCCAAGTAGAAATTATTATTTTGCTTGTTCTCAAAGGTAATTAATTTATTATACACCTTAAAGTTTGTTTTGGAAAGGCTTAGATATAAACATTAGTATATGATTTACCTTACTGTAAGACTTTGTGACCTGAGGGGAAAAATAGAGACTTACCAAGTGGTATTACTTTTGTCTTTCTCTGCATTGTATTTTTATCTGATTAAATCCACATGTGGACATACTTACATCAGAGATACTGTGTTAAGCTAAACAGAGAAGACCCTTGCCCTCTGAAATAAATATCCACACAAAGCACTGCACTGCACATTCCCATTCTCTTATGCCCCACTAATTGAAAATAATCCCTTATTTGTCATCCCCTAGCCTAGGGAGATAATTGAGAGAAACAAATCCAGTGCCAGAGCTCAAGCTATCAGAAAGTCAGGCACTGAGAAAGCAGAATTAATGACTGTAATTCACCAGGGATAGATTATCCAGTCATCTCATCAGCCCTGCTTATTGGTATTACTATATATTTTTTTATATGTATATTTATACATATATTTTTTGACTCTTTTCCCAGGGCTGAAATTAGGTGAGTACACACCACTAGTACTGTCCAGATACATTTTATTTTTCCGTAAAACAGACTGGATGATTTAGAAATGTCTAGATAATAGGCCCACAGAAAGCAAAAGGAGTTTAATGTTCAAGACCACTTAGAAGCAATATGTACAAATAAGTGCTCTCTCTCTAGTGGACATTAAATTACCTATGATACCTATTACAGTGACCATAGCCCTGTTCAGCTATGGAAATCAGGTTCCTAGATTTAAAGATAATACATTTTTATGGAAGAATGCATTACTATAGTAATTTGGAATTCTCCTAATTTGGAAGAAAACTTTAAGAACTCAAAGAGGAAGTGTTGTGTTGTGTGTTCTCTCCAGGCTGTTCTCATCACCAGCATAGGATATCTACTATTGCAGGGAAAGACCAAGTTATAGCCTTTATTCACCCCATATATCAACAGATCATGAACTTTCCAAAAGGGTGAAAGATGAATGCAGTTGAGAAGATTCGTACTCACTGAAGGTAGTGGCACACATTTGTGTACTTTTCATCTTACGTGATCTAGTGTTATGTATGTTGCAACTATCTGATATATATAAAACCTAATTATATTCTAAATTATTTTCTTAATTACAAAAGGCTCTTGGAAGTGCTAGAAGCCTATACCTCCCTCCCCCCATCCAATAAAGTATTTGTATACATTTGGTATTCCAGGTAATGGTTTGTAGTTCTGTTTTGGCAACACCTTTTCAGTTGTGTATTGGGCTGATGCACTTACTACTTATTTTAGCACATTGTAATAGTTAATTCAAGAGCAGACTTACTGTAGCCAGCAGAGGCTAATTGCAAAAGCATAGCAAAATAAAAGGTGACAAACAATGCCATCTTCTTGCAAAAGAACGACAAAAGGCAAAGTGGAAGAAGCGGACATCATTTAAACACATCTACCTGTTGCCCCAGAAATACAAAGCAAATTAGAGCAGAATTGGTTAAAGAAAAAAGCTGGATGAAATCAACTTAATCCACTGCAGCTGCAGCCATTAGACTTAAAGAAAGTGACTTAATTGTTACAAATCACTTGACTGGAGAAAAACCTCTAGATAAGGCATCTGAGGGGTAGCTTTATAAATCTGCAAGTAAAGGTTTAGTCGCCCCTTTGACTAACATGGGCTGCACCATTTTCTTTGTGGGTGGTTTATTTTTCCTCTCAATGTTCTTCTGGTAACTTTTGGAAGGGTGTTAAAACTAGAATAGAGGCTAAAGCAAGATGTTGTCACAGTGCATAAATCTGTGGTTCACCTACTTCTAAAGTACTGTGTAGCATTCCATCCCCCTCACCTGAAGGACACAACACACCTTGAAAAGACCTCCATACAGGAAAAACTGGTGGTCAAAGGTTAAGAGGAACTGTTTAAGCTACTATCTCTCTTTCAGATTCAATGTGCGTGCATTAAATACTATAGAGGTCTACTGAATCATAAGGTGTATCGAAAGGCTGGATGGAGACAGGCTGTTCACCATCCTGCCTCATGTTAAGAACTAAGAGTAAATATGTGAAGCTGGAAAGAAGCTTAAGAAAAATTCAAGTGGTGGTTTTTCATGTGATGGGGTAAAATCTATGGAACTTCTTTGCTAGAAAACTTGGGTGCCAGAAGTTTATATGGACAAGTTCACAGATGAGAAAGCCACCCCAATCTGCTGTATACAGAGGAACTTCCATATTACTCTGGAAGTCCTCTGAATTCAAAACAGTTAGAAGCTGTAAGAGTATTAGGGGAGGAAGAAGCATCTATGTTTATCTTGTCCTTGTATTTTCCTGGCCTTTGCTTATCGGCACTTGTGGAGAAGGATTCTGGGCAAGATGGACCTCAGTCTGCTTCACTGAGGCTGCTCTTAGGTGTGTGCACAATTGCATTGCTGTTCTTGGATGGAGGACTTTCACATTCAGTTTAGTAACTAAGGTGTTATCAAAGATGAAAGAGTTTAAGGATTGAGTGGGTTGGGTATTTTTCAGCCTGCTAAGAGTGATTTACAAAGGAATTTCTTCCTCTGTAGGTGATGCGATTTTGTTAGAGAGCTACAAGGTACTAACTATATTTGAAATAAATATAAGCAAGCCTGCAAACCTACACCACTTCTCACTCTGCTACTTAAAAGTGTTTTATACAGATTGCAGCTGCAGGACTTAAAAGGTAACACTTAACAGACACACTAGCTATTGACAGTAGCCTTAGTTAAGCAGTCTTACTGACACCAAAAAGCAATACCTTTATTCCTGTTCAGGAAGCACCACATAGATAAATGCCTCAGAATTATTCCCTATTTTGACAGCCATTACAAGGTTAAAGTGCAGACAACTTCATTCAGAAAGGCCATAAACCTTAGTGTCAATCAAAATACAATCAATCAGTAAAATTTTATACCTAATTTCACATGATGGTTTTTCCTTCAATGCCTAAAATCACTATTTGGGCACCCAGTTACAGACAGAATGAAATGCAAAGTTGATCAAGTCTGTACCGAATTAGTTTAAGGGCCACAAGCAAGTACAACAAATGTTATGCTGCTTTACAGCTCAGATCAAAATGAGATTTATCACAGCTAAAAGGAGTCCAAAGAAAGACCGCTAAGAGGCAGATGTGCAAGACTAACCCTACAGAGGACAAACTCATTGTGGGAAAAAAAAAGCGCCTTTTATTAGATTTTTACAAAACTTGTAAGAAAAAAAAAAAGCACCTTATAGTGGATATATGAAATATATAACCTTACACATTCCTACTGACTATCTCACAGATGTGCGTTTTGTCCATTACTTCCTTCAAATAGAAAGAATAAACACCTGCACTTCTATGCCAAAACCCAGACAATACAGTAGATCATACAGGTTATGGATTCCTGCTACACTTTCCATAGCAGTGCAAAGTCTCTTTCCATAGTTTGTCTTCCCCACAGGTTTCCCAGTTTCAGACTTGGGAGTAGATATTTTACTTTTCTCTTTTTAAAGCCAAGATGATTTTGTAGTTTCTGTTCAGCAAACAGCCTCACTACATCAGCACAAATGGGGGGCAAATAATCTCCAGCAGGTAAGGGCTGAGGAACTTCACACCATCTAGGAAGTCGTAACCAGGAACTGCATTCTCAGATTTGTCATCTATTTAAAATATCAGCAGTTTTTACTTGATTAGCCCAATGCAATCTACTTACAGCTAGAATCATGCTTATGCGGTTCAGAGACCATAGAAAAACCTTCACAGAACCAGAACACTTTTGTTATAGTGTTTAGAGGAGTAATTACTATGTATCATCCAAAATTGTTCTCAAAACTAAGATTTCATTTAGCTTATCAATGTGATCAATTGCATTTGAGTAATCAATACAATTATGCACAGTTATAGTCCATTAAGAAATACTGTAAAATATATACAAATGTTGTTTCAGGCAAATGTCCTTTTCTCAAGTGCACAAGCTGCAATTCTGAAGTTCAGCACTGAGTCCCATCAAGTGCACACAGAGGTCTCACCGTAGACTTTATGAAACCACCTTATTTACCAGTTTATTCATCTTTCAAAGACTCACTCTGAAAAGAATTACAAGGTACAAGATTTATGTATATAAAGGCACAGCAATTCTGTTCAAACCAGCTATGTTATAGTACAATATAGTTCCATCAGTGCCTTTCATGCAACAAAATTCACTATCAAATTTTAATCTTTTACCTGCACAAGGACTGCATCCTTCCCTTTTGGTAAAAAGAATAACCAGCTATTATTTAATCAACTCAAAGTTAACACAGGAACTTGAAAGAAATACATAAAATATTTTTTCTTTCTGCCTAAATTTGCTAGACTTTCAAGGCTATTTCTCCTCAAAAGAGCATTTGTGCTAAGATGACAGACTAAGAGTTTTACAATAGAGATAGTTTTATAAAATATGTATCTTATATAGGTGCCATCCTAGGAGGCATCACCAGCAGCCACACACAATTTTAAAGATAGATCAGGAACTGAGACAGAAGAAGATTTTGAATTCAGAGGACAGATTCAGATCTGGTATAAATAAATTTAACATTAGAATTACATCTTTGGTTGGTCCAGTGCTCAGAAAGACTACATGCAATGGACATACCAAGTGTACTTCTAGTAAAATGATTCAAAATATTCCTCCCCTCTCCTTCCCTCAATACCAACTTCAAGTTGTCATCGCTGAAGCTTCAAAGTATCCCTACACATCAGCTGCACTGAAAGAGTATTTGTAGTTTTTACATCTGTCTGCAGCTGAATAATTAGAAAGCAGACTGTACATTGCCATTGAGCTAATCAACTTCCAAAGCTTTGAGCTGCCGTTCAATCTCTTCATCTGATATGGTAGCAGCTTTTGAAGTTGATGCAGATGGTAAGCCTCTGGCAGCTGACGGAGCTTTGGCCATCTAAAAGAAGAGAGAAATTGAATTCAGTCACAATAATACATGCTAGGACAAGCTGACTGCTAGGAATAAGACTGTATGTAACAGCTGCTGTTAAAAAAAAAAGAAAGAAAAAGGACTGAAGGTGAAAAAGCACCTGAAGTGGATGAAAATCGCCATACCTTTCCAGAGATTTCAATTCCTATCTCATCAAGCACTTGGTTAACAATATCTTGGCTTTCTTCCTCTTCATCAGAAGCATCAAAAATATCATCCAGAGTATCATTAACTTAGAAGAAAGAAAAAGAAAATTAAAAACCAAACCCATGCTGTATTAAGGAAAAAGGTTACTAAAATAACATACCCTCCTTCCTCCTACGCTTCTACCCACCCAGAATGTAGTAGTAATACCACTGTATAAGATACCAACAGAAAGCACCTGTATATCGGAGAGGCTTTCTCACCTCTGCCTTGCAAAGCCTGTGAGCACACCTAGAGCAACAACAAGGTAAGACATGCCTGCTGTTATAAAAACTATTCAGTTTCACTAGAATAGTTCAGTTGCTCTATCTTCCTCCCCACTAGATTTTAACTTTTCTTAAAAACATCTCCATAATTCCTCAAAAATCCCTTTCCTCCTCTTCTTCCAAGTAAGCTGAGAAATCATTAACTACTTGGCTAACAATGTATACTGCAACAAACAGTTCTGCACTGTTGAAGTATTGACATCTTGCTCAACAATATACTTTTCAGTCTACTCTACTTACTTCAGCTAACACAGTAAAAAGAATTAGGACAGGAAGGAGACTGCTAGCAACACCAGGAAGTTTGGTATTATTAAGGTGAGAGTAGACAGATGCAACCAGGAATAAGAAACTTGCCACTCCCCAAGAAGTTGCTTGCAGCTTAAAATTAAAAAGAGGAGACAATATATCACGTATGTTAAGCTGAGATTATCACTAACATCTAAGTTAGGTGTCCCAGAAGAACAAGCACATGCAGAACTATCAGCTACAGAAAGGACATTTTTTCCAAGTCCCCCTAACCAGGTATGCCAACAAGGTTTTGAACAGATCTTAAACACTCTTCCCTTCCAGTATGTTCTATCTAGAAGTATGATGGGTGTTTCGCATGAAGATGGGAAGGAATGGGCTGTAGATTTGGTACACAGAGCTACTAAAAATGCTAAGGCTCAGCCTCCCTGCTCAGACATGCACTGTTTTATTTGCACTTCACTTTTGCTGTTAATCTCATTAATTGTAGATATAAAACTTCAAGCATCAGTATTTCTAGAATGGTTGTACCCTTCCAAGAGCAGCATGGGCTGGAGCTAGCTGTTTCTGGCAATGCAGAACTTACTCATTTCTTCAGTCATTTCCATCTTCATGTTTTCCTTCTGGAAATTCTGCATTGTTTGTAGTGTCTTTTGTGGATCCATTTTCTTATTAACTGTTTGCATTGTCTATTAACATTAAGAAAACCCTTTATCATACAATGAGACATTAGTAAATATCAATATATAGCTTCAGAAGCAATTAGACTTCTTTAATAAAAAATCATAGACATATAACAGATCAATAGCACACTCTGCACCCAGTAAGAAATTTTGCTATCTATTACCCTAATAGATATGCTTTTAAAAATATGCATCTTTCTTTGTACCATGATCCTTCTCCTGGCTTTGTATTACGAAAAGTCTGCCTGATTTAAATGAAAAGAATGAAGCAACACTTCTAAACTTGCATGCTCTGGCCTTATTTTTAAAGAGGTAAATGGCTGCAGGCTTTTTATTCAGTAAGGAATATTTATTTGAACCACCAATAGAGAATAAGCATTAAATTGCAAGTGTTTCTTTATGTTAATTTTAGGAAAAAAATACTTTTCTCTGAAAAGCAAATATCCAAGCATTCAGGAAGCATCTATTACCTTAGCATGAACCTCTGTAATAGGTAGAGATTTTTTTTCAATAGTATAATAAACTTCACCCGTTTTACTACAAGTATGCGGCATTGCCTTTTCAGGCACTTGTATTTAATATTTTCTTCTTTCCTAAGAAGCAAGCTATTCTACCTCTCATAGTACATATAAACTTAAATACAAACATGCGCAATTCAGACATAAAGTTTCAAACAGCTTCGAAAAGAAAAGAGTTCGTTAATTAAAAGGGATGCTATCAATCTACTACAGGTGCTACCAGCTTCACTGAAGCTCTTCTGCATTTGTGCCCACGTTTGTTTAAAGTGACAATGTATTATGTTTCTAATGCTACTTGAATGTGAAAAACAGACTGTGTTGACACTCATATTGCTTGAATCTAAAAAGTTGCTCTGGATTTAGAGGGTGTCGGTTCTTTAAAATTCTTTTACAAGTTGTCCTGGGTTCAGCAGTAGCAGTCGTTTTTCTCCTTCTTGGTAGCTGGTGTGGAGCTGTGGTTTTTTTTCTTTTGAGTTTCGGCTTGTCAACAGTGTTGATAATACCAATGTTCTAGTTACTGCTTAGTACATTTTGGTCTGGCCAAGGACTTTCTGAGTCTCATGCTCTGCCAGGGAGGAGGGAAAGCCGGGAGGGAGCAGAGACGAGGCATCTGATCCAGATTGACCAAGGAGGTATTCCATAGCATAGCACGTCATGCCCAGAAGGTAAAAAAAAAACCTAGGGGCAAGAACCCGGAATCTCCCTCTGTGTGTGTGTGTGTATGCATATATATACATTTGAGGGTAATATTGAAAATGCGGGATCTGAGCATGACATGAATGGTATGGAATAAGGGGTGGAAAAAGGAACTGTCGTGGTTTAGGCCATAAATCAGCCACGCAGTTTCCTACATGGAGAACTGAAAGAATGCAACTCCCACAGGTTGAGATAAGAACAGTTTAGTAACTAAGGTATAACACAAAC
>JAOEHY010024902.1:0-14173 GCA_025447955.1 Psilopsiagon aurifrons | reverse complement strand
TGTCCCTGCCCATGGCAGGGGGGTTGGAACTGGATGAGCTTAAGGTCCTTTCCAATCCTAACTATTCTATGATTCTAACTCCATCATGAGGATGTTGAACATACTATGGCATTTACTTTCTATAAATACATATTTTATTCAATCAATAAAAACAAAGCAGTCACCAAATAGATTCAAAGGAACAGATTTGGAACTATAATAAAAACTGAGGCTGCAGAAATTACCCGTGAGAGCAGTGATCCTAGTAGCTGTAATACACAGATAGAAATTGTATTTCAGAGAGTATTTCAATGGTGTTTACAGCAGCAAAGGCAGTGGCCGAAGCAGAGTGAAAACAAGCACAAGATCTGGTGGAAAATCCACATTCCTTAGTAGTAATTGTCTGCTGTCTTCAGACATATTAGAAGTTTTCTTTCCAAAGCTTCCTCCCAGTGCCTTTTCCCCCTGTTTGTGGCTCATCAAAGTCAAATTTTACATTATTAAATCAGAAAGTTACATAAACTCACTGACCTGCAGTCAAGATTTCACAAGATTTCCTTCACCACCATCTGACCACATGCAAATACTGTGTTCTACGACTTTTGTGTGTATGTGATTAAAAAAGACAACTTTGATTCAACTCAGACTTGGAGGACTCTCCTCCAAGACAGTCACTGATGCAGAAAGTCAGGATATTCATAAAATAGAAGGATTTGCTACCAGGTTTAACTTTGGGTTATTACTCTCATCTCTATTAGCTGGACATGTTGCAGCATACATGCATGGCTCTATATCTGAGCCAGGATTCAAGAGCAGAATGAAAACCAATTATCAAAAAGGATACCTATGCTCAGAAATCTTCTTCAGGGCAATATTCAACAACAGGTGATTCACCACACAATTTCAAAGTTTTAGAAACACATGCTGGCCACACCCTCTTGATATAAAAGTTCTACTTCTAACAGCAATGGCAATACTCATGGTAAGAAAGTGCTGCAGAAAAAAAGTAGGGGGAAAAATTGAAATCCAGTTTTAAAGCATTCAGTCTAAACATGTTGTATCTAAATGTGTTCTACCTTGTCTCCAAGAGCTGCTCAAGATCTCTGTTTGCATTCCTTATTGTTTTCTCTTCAAACAGCTTAGATAACTTTTCTCAGGCTTGGAAACTCGTTATTATAACATGGGTTAGCCTTGGAGAGCTCCTGTAACACATCAAACAAAAGATGTGTTAGAGAGAAAGTGGTTGTACTCTCACAAAGATCTCAATACTACTGGGTTTCCCTGGCTCCTGAACACTGTGAAGCACCCATCTTAGGCTAAACCTTAGGTGGTCTCTTTTGCACCCAGCAGAGCCAGCTTCATTGCCAGGTCCTTGAGTTACTGCAATGTACCACCTTTCTGAAGGGTCCTACTTTGTCGCTTGTGTGTAGAACACTAATGGAGATGGATTGATGCTATCGGGCATCATGTTAAAATACTCTGCATTTCAAGAAACAGAAAAGTCAGGAGATCACATTATGTGTCATCCTCTGTTTCTTCACAGGCTCTTGGAAGAGCCTTAAAAGAATGAGAAAGAGGCTTTTGTCATTACTCTGGGCACCTCCAAGTTGAGTTTTATTCATGAGCAAGACCTTATACATTGAAAATTCCCTTGTGCTTTTGCCATAAGAGCACAAGCAGGTCTGTGACAACTCATGTGTAGGACATTCTTTGTGCCTACAACAGCACATAACATCTGATTTATGTTAGATGAGGCACAGGGAGCTTGCTGTAATGAATGATAAAGATTGCAGTCCTGGTTTTCACTTCTGCTTTGGGTAAGTTGAGATAAATACTTGTATGGTAAGTCTTTAATGAATAGCTGAAACATTTAAGAGATCATAATATACTTGGTGTGTATATGCTTGGAGTTTTATATCTTTCTGCATGCATTATGTATTTCATTGTAGGTAAGTATATTGACTGTTCAGGTATAGAAATAAGAAATTTCTTAGGGGGATATAAGACCACACATCCCTCATAGGTATGTCATGAATTTCTTGCCCATGTCATGAAAAAAACCAAACCAACAACCCCAGTATCAGGCTGTGAATATCCTTTGTGTTTACTTTGCATACTTGCACTCACAAGAGGACTTGTGTCTTTGATAATATCTATGTATGCTCCAGAATATCTAAACAGTGGAGGGTGATTATTACATCTCACCTGTGATATGAAAGTTGCATAACTCACAAGCATCACAAATGCCTTCAGAGTCTGCGTGTTATTAATGTCCGTTGTGAAGAAAAAAATTGGTTTTTACTCGTGCAATATCCAACTTACTCTCTGAACAATATTTTTTTATGTATCACCTTTCCAGTAATAGCAGGCAGCTGATCTATATAACTCCCAGGAAATTTCTTCCCATATCTAAGGCATTTTTTTTGTCAGCTGCTTCATATTTCAGTTTCTGCAGATACAGAATGCAAAGGGGGTCACATCTCTGTACATCCAACACCCTGAGGATACTGGATTTCATTAAGATCTCAGCTTTCATTTAAAGCAAGGTAAGCAACTAGTCCTAACTCATTTCAGTTAGCCTACAGGAACACGAGCCAATGCTGAAGAACAGCTTGAACTAGATTGAGGAGTTGTTAAGGCGTTTCAGCCTTCTTATTAGGTTGGTAACTCTTGTGGACATGAGTATACCACATAAATAAGGGGTAGCAGAAGCACTTGGTGTCTCACTGCACGATCCCTGGCACTGGAAGCAGCGCAGCAATACTCCTGCAGCCTGTTGGGCTAAGCAGGCAATGATGGTGGAGAGAGGGCAGAGAACCACGCTGAGTACCACATTAACACAGCAATACTGCCTCTGGAGCTTGAGCTGGTACCTCCGCATGCACAATCAGCTCTTCAAAGGCAAGTGGTTACTTGGAGCTATTTTGGGGGTCCTAAATGCTGCACTGTATTTGGAAGAGATACCTGGAAAGTGAGGTTTTCTGTGGCAACAGAGCAGAGCTAGTGGCTACTTGCATGTCAAAATTCATCCTCTCTTGAGAGAAAATAGAAGAGAACCATGGAATGGTTTGGGTTGGAAAGAGCCTTAAAGCTCCTCCATCTCCAACCCCTGCCACGGGCAGGGACCCCTTCCACTGGAGCAGTGCTCCAAGCGCCGGTGTCCAACCTGGATTGAGCACTGCAGGGATGGGGCAGCCACAGCTTCCTTGGGCCATTAACAGATTTATTTTTCTGTCAGAGAAATAACCTTGAGAAACCACCAATTCGGTCATCAGCAGAGCCACATCCAGGCGAGCACCGGAGTTGAGCCTGGAAACACACGCGAGCAGGAAGAGAAGGACACAGGAATCCTCCTTATGGTGATAATGCTTCTTTTTAGCCCATTACTTATAAGTTAATTCCTGATAACGTTAACCACGCGCTGCGCCTAACCGAGCCGCCGGTCGCGAGGCGCCTGAGGGAGACTCGATTTCCCATGACGCCCCGGTGCCGCGGGGCGGAACCAATCAGGAAGGGCGCGGCGCAGGGCTTGGCCAATGGGGAGGAAGCTGGCGGCCGTTGGGGGGTTTAAATTTGGAAGGCGGTTGGGTCGGGTTTTGCCGTTGGTGCGCGGGGCCCCGCGGGAGGAGGAGCGGGGCGGAGGTCTCCTCACGCTCCGTGCTAACGGGCAGCCTGCGCTCGGTGAGGGAAAGTCTCCTCCGGGCACCGCCTCACCGCACGGTCGCGACTCGCCTGTGCTGCCAGCCCGCTGCAGCTACTCGTAGGTGAGGAGCCGGGGGGCCTGACTCAGTTGACGGTGCTGCCGGGGCGCCTCTCGCCGGCCTCAGGGGGGTGGTAGGCTCGGGGAGGGGAGGGGGTGAACGGTTTAATCTTAGTAGCTTTTACTGCTGACATCACCTGCCTGAGGTTCTTGGGTGTAGAGAAGTGCTCTTGTTCCGTGTAATTCCCGTGGAGGGGAGTTATGTGCCCAACTGCCTCTAGAAGTTGGGGAGCTGACCGGTGTGCTGATGGCTGCACAGAAAGAGTGATGGATGGGCCAGGTGAACCAGCTGTGCCAGATTCCGGTTTAGTACCCTACTTAATGACTCAAATCTGCGTTTTTTATGTCCTTAAAACAGAGGCTGTCATGTCACAGGACTGCAGCGATGAGTGGGAGCTCAGCAAGGAGAATGTGCAGCCCCTGCGGCAGGGCCGGGTCATGTCCGCCTTGCAGGAAGCCCTGGCTCAGCAGGAGACCTCCATCCACACTGCTGTTCAGCTCAAAAAACAGTGAGCCGCGTTTAGACACCTTTCCTCTCCTCTTCCTGCCTCTTCCTCCTGTTTTATGTGTCTTATTTAACTCTACTAATTTCATAGGCATGAAGAAGAGCATAAAAGAACTGAAGATAGCCTGTGCTGCTATCACACTGCAGGTATTTAGGACGAATGCTGTGGCTGTTATACAGTAGACTACTATTTGTAAGTTTGCAACAGCATTCAAACACTAGGGAGTCAGCTGTGTACTTATAAATGTACTCATCAATTAAAATACCTAAAGGTTACAAGGAGGACAGTGTTTTTTTGTCTTTCCTATAATATTGCAGCAGAGTCGTTCTTAGGAAGTAATTATTTCCTACTATCAGAATGTAAGCACAACACAGTTATCTCTGTATGTTTTGTCTGGATTGCAAAGGCTGGATGGGTGTAGTCAGCTTGGGTCTTGCACACTGTATTCCATGGATACAACTGTATGACTTCAGGCGGCATCTGTGTCCTAAAGCTATTCAGTTACAGTTGTATTGGCAGATGCTCAAATGTGCATGCCCTGTGAAGGCCAAGTTTACTTTGTGAAGAGCCTGCATAGTTGTGTCTGTGCTATGTTGGCAGAACTGGAAGCACTGGTGCTTGTCATCTGGGTGATTTCTTGTAAAATCAGCGGTGTCTGTGAGCACTTGTCAGCTGGATCTGGATGCATTTTTCATGGGAAGCTATGGAATTACTACTGTATAGGGATTTGTAAGAGGGTTTGTCCAACTTGATTCATGTTTGTGAGGTGTGATGATTGAGCAGAGCCTTCCAGTAAGAAGGACCTGGGGAGCTCTACAGGATCAATTCAGAGCCAATGCTAAACACAAACTACTGTTTTTATCTAACTCAAACTGTTTTTTTCTGTCTTAATGTGTTTCCTGAGGGATAAGTCATCATATTGTAGGGATGGAATGATGCACAGGAGTTGAAGAATGAGACCAGATGATGGCTGTCAGTCTGGCCACTTAAATGTGTTTTCACTGTGTTCTCTGGTACAGCTCTACAGTTGTCTGTCATCAGGCTCTTCCATCCATCTGTGTGTGTGTGTTCCAACATCCTTCTATACTTAAATAAGAGATGCTTCATGCAAAAATCAACCTTCACAATATATCTACTAATAAAACTTCATAACAAAACATTCTGTCAAGAGAGACCATATAAGCTTTGTGATAGCAAAAATTCTTGGAAATAACCTTTGGAAAGATGCATATCTATTATTGTTAAATAATTATACATTTCCCAGCACTTTCATTTTGCATTTTTCTTTTTTTTAAATTTTTTACTTATTATTTTTTTATTATTCTAGTGTCAGTGAAAGCTCAAGTCTAAATATACGCTAGCTCAGCCTTGCTTTTAATACACCTACAAAGTGATATAAGTGAGAGTGAAGGTCTTAGCTTATGGTGTAGACCACATCTCTACATTATACACCCTAATATTGGATTCATGCTTCCTTTTCTAGGGAGTTTGAATCTGAAGTCCGATTTTACTCTGGAGATGATCCACTGGGTGTCTGGGACCGGTGAGTTTCCTTTTGTTTCAGAAGAAGGAATAGAAAGATCAGCTATCCTTGTAAAAGTTTGGGGAAAATATTATACTTTAATAAGATTTTATGACAGGTTTTTTTATGTTGTGTTTCAGTACTAGGCCTGATTGTTTTCTAAATCTCCATGTGTTGCACAGAAACAGAAACCTTTATCTTACTCAGAACTGACTTCCTATTTCTATATCCCATCTGTAGGTACATCAAGTGGACAGAGCAAACCTTCCCCCAGGGTGGAAAGGAGAGCAATCTGTCTGCATTACTGGAAAGGGCAGTGAAAGCTCTAAATGAGCAGAAACAATATTACAAAGATCCTCGTTATCTTAACCTCTGGCTCAAGTTTGTATGTGTTTTGTTAATATTTTGGGTGCTGCTTTTTCTTGTTATGTCATTTGTACACAGTTAAGCTGGGGTTTTGTAACAGCAGTGTCAAAGTATGTATTGTACAACTAGTTAAATATCAGAAGTATCTGCAAGCGTTGCCTACTCCTGAATTCCTCTCCTCATTTTCAATAGGATAGTCAGTCCTTTTTAGGGCCATTCAGTTTGGACTACAGAAACTACACAAATTTTGTTTTGGAAAGCTAGTGTGAATGAGTAGAGCTTGATTATTTAGGATGAAAGTTATTTAAAGATCTGTTTTAGGTGTAATCTCTGTACTACCAGGTATTTTAACTTCTGTCTTGTGTCTCCATCCTGTGTTTAAGCAAAACCAAGCTGAGTGTGATCTGGTCTTGCCCTGTCTCTCTATTGCTATAGTTTTTGTTCTTGTTGTCTTAAAACAGCTTTTCTCCAGGTTTAGACTCCTGAGCTGATTTACCATTTCCAAATCTGCAAAGGAATATGTTGTACTTTGGCTAAAGCTAAAATAGTTATTAGAAGTACTAATGTGATATAGTTCAATCATAGAATTGTATCAGTTAAAAAAAGCCCTAAGAAATGACTGACTTCAACTCTGTAGGCTAAAATTAATGGATTGGTAATAACATTGACAAAGGCAAACAGACAGTTGGAGGTTTTTCTTGCTACTATTCTATTGAATCCTGTTCTTTAGCCTTATTTGCTGTGTATGTCCTGACCTTACAGCTGCTCCTGTAAGACTTGTATTGACATGGGAATCCCTTGAAGTCCAATTACTGAAATACTTCACTTGTTTCAGGGAAATTACTGCAATGAGCCCTTGGATCTGTACAGTTACCTCCACAGCCAGGAAATTGGCACAACTCTGGCACTACTCTACATCACATGGGCAGAAGTACTGGAGGCTAGAGGAAGCTTTAAGAAAGCAGATATGATACTCCAGGAAGGCCTTCAGCGCAAGGCTGAGCCTTTTGACAGGCTCCAGTCCCATCACAGGTAAGCTTCCAGTTAAAGGGAAGAAGTTTTACATGGTTCCATGGATCCCTGGTGCAGTGAAGCTGATGCTGACTTCTCCAATATCTTCTCAGGCAGTTTCAGGCCCGTGTTTCTCGTCAGACTCTACTGGGGCTTGAGGAAACTGCTCATGAAGAAGAGACAGGTCTTCTGGGACCTGCAGAACCTCAGAGAACCTCACTGGCAGATCTAAAAGGCAGGGGGAAGAAAAAAGTGAGAGCCCCAATCAGCCGTGTAGGAGATGCACTTAGAGGTATATTCAGTTGCTGAAGCAGCATATTACTGGGAGAGTTGCAAATCTGTGGGATTTACACTTGAGTGTGATAGTTAATTTGCATAAATCTTTTTGCTTATAGCCACAAACCAAACCAGAAGCTTCCAGACTCCAGCTTCTCAGCAGCTTTCCAGCAATCCAGGTTTTGCTGTGTTTGATGAAAATTCAGCTTCTGGACCCGAGATTCCTGTTCTTACACCACAGCCATGGACAGCACCTCCAGCACCGAGGGCCAAGGAGAATGAATTGAGTGCAGGACCTTGGAACTCTGGCAGGGTGAGGAGTCTCAAAATGGACTGACAAAAGTCATCTTCTTTCTCCTTTGCCTGGGGTTTGTGTCTGTTTGTAAGTGCAGGTCTTCCTAGATTTTTCCTGAAGAGCAAGCTGATCTTGCTAGAGTAAGTTTAAAAACCTCTCTAGGGTTGTTAAATCAAGAAATTGTAGTTCCTGCTAACAAAATAATTGGTGGAGATGGTCTGCATGTCTGGAGGGAAGATAAGAAATCAATATAAGAGGGGAAAACATTAGCCAAAGAGAGGGAGAGAAGCCAACCACTAGTTAATTCTGGAAGGAAAAAAAAGAGTTAAATTGGTATCTAAAATACAACCCGAAGGAAGAATTTGTTGCCTCTTCATGTGAAAATAAGGCATGTACAGCATTCTACATGCCTGTTTTGAAGTGCATGCAAGCAAAGCAGAGTGGAGATCAAAGGAATTGTAGAACTACTGTATCACTGGAATTTTTATCCTGACAGTGGGGTGGCAGAAGGGAGGTTTCAATGATTTAAGCTAATGCTGGAGACATGAAAAGAAACAGCTGTGCTAGAGGTGTTTAAACTGTTCTAGAGAAGTGGTCCAAGATGCATCTGAAGGAAATGAATCCTATAAAATCATTTGTTTTATAGGCTCTTAGATAACCCCCAGAGTTCCTCTGCTCTTTGTAGATTAGAGGAGAAGAATAGAAACTAATCAGATGATGAGAAACGTTTTAAGACTGCTCAATATAGAAGTTGTTACAAGTGAAGCTTAGAAACAAAAACTAGGATGAAGGGAGGAAGGCAGATGGCTTGAAATTCATGGAAACTGCAGGAATAATTACTACCAAATCCAAAACGATTTGATTATGTGAATGGGAGAGTTCAGAAAGTCACAAGTTTAGTTTAGCTGAGAAGAATGAGGAAGAGGAATTATCAGTGTGAAATTTATCAGTTGCCTGGTTGAGCTGCTTAACATACTCATTCTGGTCTCTGAAGTTGTCTCTATTTGCTCTTTAATGAAATTTATTAGATTTAAATTAAAAATAAGTAGCTGAGGATGTTCACTGCCCTTTCACTGAAGCATGGTGCTCATTCTGGATTCTATTACAGTCAAATAATAACCTTTTCTGAATACTTTGAGAGACTGAAAGCTGCACAGAGGGAAGAGGCTTTATTACTTGGCTATCTTCACACTGACAGTAAAAGAGAACAGTTTGAAAACTGGTGGAGAAAAGTCAGTTTGTGAAATATTCTCAGCATGTAACTTCTGCTGAAGAGTCTAGGGGAATTTTAAATAGGCGGATGAGAGCAGCGTGTTCTCAGACTAAATTCCATCTGTTTTCTCTCAAATAATGTACCACAGAAGTTAAGGGGGGGGTTGTGATGTTGGAATGGCCTCTTGAGAGGAAAATTGGGAAGTCTGGAGGTTCCTGGTGGCCAGTAGGAGGAATAGTGTCACAGAACTGGGGCAGTCTTGGCTGAGAAGTGAGTACTGCAGCTGGAGAACAGATAAGAGGAGCAACCAATATTCCCAGCTTGATCAGCATTCCCTCAGAAACAGCAACTAGGTACTGATGAGGACATGCAGGAGGCCTGTGTCTTGCTACTTTAGGTGCTAGTGTCCACTTAGTGGTCTGTAACCATTTCCATATCAGCAGAATTAACCTTGGGAAAGTCTATTGGGTTTAATTTATTTAAATGACAGAATCTATGAATGAGCCAAACCCTGGGAAAAGAGAGATTCAGTGTATAGAGGAATGTAGTCTAAAGGTAAACCTTTAAGCTGTTAACATTGACTTTTCCTTCCCCAGCGTCCTCGCAGCAGTGTGAATTCTGGTCCAGAAGTGTCCTACCCACTGCCCAGTTTTACCCCGTATGTGGAAGAGTCAGCTCAGCTACAAGCCATGTGAGTCTTTGCTTCAGTTTGCAATGGAGATTGCATTTGAGATTATCAGAGTTGCTTTGAACACTTCTGACTAATTTTGCCAAGTAGTCAAGCCTCTAAATCTGCAAGGACTCCAAGATCTGTCAACCTGGAAGCTTTGTGCTTTAGCTGGTGGTAGAGGCTCCAGTAGAGGATGCATGTGAACATGGGAAGCTCGCAATGACCTGGCAATGTGAGCTTGCAGCCCAGAACCCGCTGTGAGCTGCAGGCTGAGAGAAGGGGATTCTCCCCCTCTGCTGTGCTTTGGGGAGACCTCTACTGAAGTTCTGTGTCCAGCTCTGGGGCAAAAGCACAAGAGGGACATAGCGCTGTTGGAACAAGTCCAGAGGAGGCCATGGAGATGCTGTGAGGGCTGGAGCAGCTCTGCCATGGAGCCAGGCTGGGAGAGCTGGGCTGGTTCAGCCTGGACAAGAGAAAGCTCCTTAAGGGGAGACCTTAGAGCAGTTTCAGTGCCGAAAGGGACTCCAGGAAACCTGGAGAGGGGCTTTGGGCAATGGCCTGCAGGGACAGGCCAAGGGGAATGGCTTTAACCTGCCAGAGGGGAGATTGAGATGAGCTCTTAGGCAGAATCTCTTCTCTGTGAGGGTGCTGAGGCGCTGGCACAGGGTGCCCAGAGAAGCTGTGGCTGCCTCATCCCTGCAGTGTTCAAGGCCAGGTTGGACACAGGGGCTTGGAGCACTCTGCTCCAGTGGAAGGTGTCCCTGCCCGTGGCAGGGGGTTGGGACTGGAGGAGCTTTAAGCTCCTTTCTGAGCCAAACCATTTTGTGACTCTGTGATTCTATGATTTGGCTATTGCTGCTCATTATGTGGAAGCCTGTATCAGATTTATATATGCTGATTATTTTAATAGCTTAACTCAGTGTGTTTACATGAAAACACAGTTACCTCTCTTAGGATGCTGTTTGCTATGAAAACAGCCCCAAAGTGAGAGAGGCTTCTTGCTGTTTTCCTGTACTTCGCACTTGCATCTATCCAGAGTTTTAGTCTGAAACAAGCTCTCTAGGTTTCCATGACAACAGTGTTGCTTAGGTCATGGACAAGTTTGCTGGCTTGCCTGAAATCCCTTGCTGCTTGTGCAGTGCTCACTGAAATGCTGATAAATCCCGGGAGATGCTCTGTGTTAGAGCAGATGAAAAAACATTATTTTGCAAAGCTTCTCCCCTTTTTCTGTGGCTGTTGATGGCTGTAGAATACACAGGTTCTTCCTAAGACAGAAATGGAAGCAAGTGTTTGCTGTTACAGCCAGCTTTCAGGGCTCTGCATTGCATGTAATGAAAGAACAGTGCAAGGTAGCTAACAGCATGGATTTTTTTCCTGTGGGTTTTGTATGCTGCATGTGGACTGCAGAATAGCCCTGGCCAACAACATGCCGTAACACAGTTTTGGAATACGCCAAATAAGTTTCTGTCTCAGCTATAGCACTTTATTGCTCTTGAAAGTCAGTGGTGCCAATAGAATTGGATCTCTTGACATGCTGGTCTCTCAGGTGAAAAATTATTACTTACAGAAGGCAGCACCGTTATACCAGGGAAAAGGAAGGAGTGGGTGGGAAGTGTGAGCATCATTCCAAATTAGCTGGAAGCAACTTGAGCAGAGAGTTTGTGTGTAGTTTTATCTATGTAGCTGAAAGTTTAAAAGCAGCTTATTTTTCTGCCTTCGAATGCATTTCCTCACAATGCCCCGTGGTCACCAAATCAAATCTGAAAGTGTTGAATTGAAGCTGTAAACATGATGCAATTATGCCATCAGTTCTTGTCAGAGATTTGGGTAAGACCCTGGAGTGATCTTGGTAATAAAACCCCACTCACACAAGAGAAGCTTTAAAACATACCCACCCATTAGCCTCATAATCTCCCCAATAATTCAGGGTTGCGCGTCCCTTCAGGTGCAAAAGAAACCAGATGTCTTGGAACTGTGCACTGTTTTCTTCTGGACTAAGTATTTACCCAAAACACATTTAACTTGTATTTTTAAGGTCAGTTGTTTAGATCATCTTTTATGGAGGTACAGATAATTGGTGGGGCTATCTGGATTACTGGTATGTATAAAACTACAAATTCTGGTTTCTCTCCCCTGAGATGGGCTGTAGCACTTTGGAAAGCACTTTCAAGCTGAGGAGTTGCCTGCTAACGGTTCTAGTGATGGGCTTTTAGTGTGTGTTTGTTTTTTGTAATGGGGTGCTTAATTTCTGTTGCTTATCATGCAAAACATTCTGGTTGAGCAAATTCCTCCCCTTGTTACATCTTAAATCTTTTTTTTTTTTTTTTTCTTAACCTAAAATGCCAGGCTTAATCTAGTCCAGGTTCTTCATTCTTTTACATCAGAGAATCATAGTCTCATGTAATGGTCTGTGTTGGAAGGAGACTTAAAGCTTCTCCGGTTCTAACCCCTGTCATGGGCAGGGAAATGTTCCACTAGAGCAGGCTGCTGCGACCCCTATCCAGCCTGGCGTTGAACACTGCCACTGTCCTACAACTAGCTGTTGAGATTAGCTGTATTCTCTCCTTTGCTTGCTTTTTTGTCTTGCAGTGATAATAACTGTGTGTTTTCAGGACTCCCTGCAAAATTGAACCCAGCATAAATCGGGTTTTAAGTGCTCGCAAACCAGAGACAGAGGAGGACCCACTGCAGCGAGTACAAAACTATCAGCAGGATACTCAAGAGAAGAAAGAGATGATGATGTACTGTAAAGATAAAGTTTATGCTGGAGTTGAAGAGTTTTCTTTGGAGGAGATCCGAGCTGAAATCTACAGAAAGAAAGCAAAAAAGAAAACCGAAGGTATGCTTCAAAATGGGATGACAAAACTTTCTGAGGTGGAATCAGAAAGTTGTATTTACTGCTATCAACATAAAGCTGTTGTAGGCTTAAATTGTAGGTTTAAGCCAACAATAGTGTGTGTGTCTTTTTAAACTAACATAGTGGAATATGGTAAACTGGTTTGAGCTTGCTAATGTAGCAAGAAAGCAATGTTAGGTTGGTGGGGAAGAAACATCATGGGACTGATAACGACTAAAGGGGCAGTAAATAAGACCAAGGATGCCAGCCTTCAGGATAGCAGAGTGGTGCCCAATGTGGAGTAAGACTGAGACAGAACAGAAGCAAGGACATATCAACTGCTAACTTAGCACTAGGACCTTGCAAGCACGCATAAGCACTGAGGTCGTTCAGTAAATGCAGTGAGGAAGACTGGTGATCACCAGAGACCCTCAATCAGCTGGAAAATGCATGCCTAACTAGAATGCAAATATTAGAATTAGTTCTTGGAAAATCTGTGAATATGCATGGGTAGGCTAAATACGTGGCTGCTGTCAGCAAGTAGTGGGTGTGCTCACCTTTGTGAAATGATCCATTTGTGTGCCCAGAGCCGCACTAAAGAATGCTGCTTTCTAAAACTCCAAATTGAGTCTTGGAGAGTTTCTGTGGCTGACTCCTATGGTAACACTGTCTCCTACTGCAGCCGCTTTTCTTTCTCTACTGGGATGATTATTTAACTCTGAGGTGTAACATGTCTGACAGCTTTACATGTAAATGTGAAATGGCGAAAGAAACCAGAGAGCTTAGCACCTTTAAATGTAATTTAGGCTTTAGGCACAGATGGCATGTGAAATGTGTTGTGCCATACAAGCTCTTCTTCCACAGAGGAGATGCAGGCCATAGCTCAGGAGATGGATAAAATACAAAGGAAAATTAAGGAGCTGGAGAAGAAATTAAAGAATAAAGAAGGTGATGAGCAGCAGCAATCATGTGAACAGGTATTGCCCTCATTTAATTGTTCTTTTCCCAATAGCTACTCTTAAGTAAAAGTACAGAAGGAGGAATAATATCTGATATGTTTCTCTCTGGCTCACAGTTGTTAAACTTTGGAAAGGATGCTTCGCTGTGTTGCGCACATACACCACCTAGTAAATGAACGCTTAGAGAAGTAATTCTTTTCTTGTTCCACCCCTTGTCCCCAAGGCCTATCCTTTCACTATAGGAATGTAAATCAAGGACTTTCAGTTTTGCACTCCTCTTTTGGAAGCATTGTGAAGTTATTTAACAACTGGACAAAGATACCTTATGCTAAAGTATAATGTTCTGAACTTTGGTAGTAAAGTTATGCCAAGTGTTTAAGGGCAAATTGCTCTTTCTTAAACTCTCTTCATGGGTTGGCCTCCTTTAATATAGAGAATCAGTAGTGCAAAATAAGACTGGAAAGAAGTGAAGGGTTGTAAAGTGGTGTGGGGTAATTTCCCAGCAGGCAATTAAGCATCACTCAGCCACTTGCTTATGACCCCTCAGTGGGATGGGGGAGAGAATTGGAAGGGTGAAAGTGGGAACTCATGAACTGAGATGAGAACAGTTCAACAGGTAAACCAAAAGCTGTGCATGCAAGCAAAGCAGAATAAGAAGTTCATTTGCTGCTTCCCACTGCAGCCATATGTTCAGCCATTTCTGGGGGGGAGTGTGTGGAAAAAGCAGAGTTTCATCATGGGTAATGGTTACTTGGGAAGCCAAATGCCATAATTCTGAAC
>JAOEHY010024899.1:0-27535 GCA_025447955.1 Psilopsiagon aurifrons | reverse complement strand
AGGTGTAGGACCTTGCACTTGTCATGGTTAAACTTCATCCGGTTGGCATCAGCCCACCTCACAAGCATGTCAAGGTCTCTCTGGATGGCATTCCTTCCCTCCAGCGTATTGACTGAACCACACAGCTTGGTGTCATCGGCAAATTTGCTGAGGGAGCACTCAATCCCACTGTCCATGTCACCAACAAAGATGTTAAACAAGACCGGTCCCAGCACCGATCCCTGAAGGACACCATCAAATTCTGAGCACAGAAAGTTGCCACTGTCCCAACTGTGGGAAAAAAGTTCTAAATAAATCCCTTCTTTAAGTTCAACAATTTTCAGGCATGTTGTTTTCATTCCTGTGTTGTGCCTAGTGTTTTATAAGCAGGTTGAGATGTCATTTTGAGGTATTTGATAAAAGGATCTTTATAACTCAAAAAGCTCTGCTTTTCTAGCTTTTCTCTCACCTTCCTCTGGATGCAATCTTGTCAAGTCTCCTGCATTCAGCTCACATGCATACTCCATGCTGTTGCATGGGGCTCTCATCAGACTGTTAATTAGTTCTGATATATTAACCCACTAGGCTGTAAAGAAAACATGGTTTACTTTTTCTTTATGTTACTTTCTAGCAGTAGAACTCCATCAATAAACACAAAGGAAAGCAAGAAAAGAGTTGAGGCTTGTGGAGAAGAGAGTGCACAAAGGACACTTTGAGAGGAAACCAGCTAGAAGAATGGAAGCCACTGTTATCATCTTGTCCAGTGAAAAACACGGACAAGTTGAGAGAGATACCAGAGCTTCTCAGCTTCCTTGGAAGAGCTCAGTTTCTCCAGATGTCTCCTCTGTGTTGCAAATAAACCTAATTTTTAAATCCACATGTTAAATAAAAGTACATCTCTATTCCCAGTAGCTATCTATAGAATTCACTTACTGCATGCTTCATCGTCCCCTAACTCTTAATTAGAACTGATGGATGCTTCTTGCCAACTTATTTTGATATCTAGTGCACTCACATCACCTTGTGTATTTATACAAACACTTAATTGCCAATGTTACTTGAAAAGGCATCTCTCTGCCATGCATATGGTAGGAAGATGCTGTGACTTCATTCAGCAGTTCCTTTTTTCAGGCATGGACCCTGGTGCTAAATGGAGTATGTCAATGTTTCCATGGAAACCAATCAAAATTCATGAAAGGACTGATATGACTGGCTCCAGCTAACAATGTTTTACTTCCTTTAAGTGCCCAATAGCAAAAGATATTACTTTCTTCTACTTTAAAGAGGGAGTAGATTAAACTGTTGCATCAGAGTTTGATGGTAGCAAGAAAAACAGTGCTATTCAGGTTGTCACAGGAAGGTTGTCTGTTTATACCTGACTGTAATAGCCGGCTCTGTAGCTCTGTGCACATCACAGTGCCACAGCAAAGCAGCATAGTGGAGATGGTCCCAAGTGCTTCTTCTCCAGTCTCTGCTCACAGTGCAAAGTCAGGAGGGTCCTGCACAGCCGTAACCCATCTCTGCCTTTTCCCACCTACTGCACAGGCTCCTGGGCTGAGTTTTGGATCCAGCTGCACTGCAGAGGATGTTAATCATGTCTTTAAAGGGTGATTTGACCTCAAGAGAAGACTTTGTGGCAATGCAGGCAGCAAGACTGTGGCTGTGGCATAGTTCTTCCATGTCAATGCAGGAACATTCTGTATAGCACATAGAGTCCCAGATGGCCATGTGCTCATGTTGGCTTGTAAGGTACAAGGGTTTGTACACTACTAACTACATACTACAACCACTCACGTAAGCTGTTCCCAGCCTGCCCATGGGAATCCGTGGCTGTGGAGATGGATTGGAAGAAGGGAAGCACCACTCCAACCCTCTTCTGAAAGAAGAGCACAACATTTGCATAGTGCAAGGCCTCAGGATCACAGCTTTAACAGCTATAGTTTCCAGCAAAGAGGATAAACATGATTCCAGTGGCTTTTCATTGACTTCAGTAGCAAAATATATCTAATAAATTCTTATCCCTCCAATCATAATATTCTAGCTGGGGGAATTTGATACAAAAAGTAATTATTCAGTTGTTACCCAACCTCATGTTGGCAGTTATTTAATACTGAATCTTGACTTGTAGCATTTATTCACTAGAAGAAGAAATTGCATAAAGTTTTATGCCAGAATTTATTTACTGTCTTGTACACTGTTGCAGTAATAAACTCAGCATGATTGCATGCATATGTTAATCTAAAGCATTGAAATTGTACCATTTACATGTATGATGCATCTTCAGTTTATAGCTTCTTAGAACCAATTCTGTTTGACCCAGAGCAAAACTGTTTTGTGTAATCATTCTTAAGAATTGCATTCCAAAATTAAGTATAGAGTCCTGGCTTGCACATTACAGGAGAATTATGCCATCTCTTCCGCAACAAAGTCATATCCATTTTTTTGTGTTCAAAGAATCTTTAAAGAGATTTGAATGGAGCTACTTCTTTTTCCTGTTAATAAAGGAATACATTATGGAGCTCAAGCAGAAAGAAAGGGACCCTTAGGACGAGTTGTCACTGGAATAATGAGAAACTGCTGAGACTAACCCTTCTATAAGGTAAAAATATACCACCTTTGGCCCAGGTCTGCAAACACATAGGTGAGTATTTCTGTATGTGGGAATGACCCTACTCGAGGCTTTGGGGTAAAAGTGATGTTTGAAGCATTAAGCCCATCTGTGAGCACTTGGAACATCAGAAGCACATGGGGCATACTGACGTAGCAATAGCAAAAGAGAAACTAGTTATTTAGTTATGTTACAAAAAACCCCACTTAGTAGCTTTAAAGACTGCTAAATCATGAGGGAAACCATTGCAAGTTTTCAGACATGGGCCAGATTTCTTAGTACACAGAAGGAATCAGTACAGAATGGGTTGACGCAAAATTGGATTTACTGGGGTGGGCAATGGGGTTGAGCAACAACTGGTCTGTACTGCTCCAAAGCTCTGCCTCCCTCACTAGCATGGCAATTGAACAACTACCACTTCTCTGGAAGAAAATCTCCTGAATGCACACCCACTAAGCCTTGATCAGTTCTTAATAGAGATATAAAAACAAATCAGCATTTCATGCATTTGCCCAATGTCTAAAAAAATGCAGTCCTAAATTCCTCCACACCTCTTAACTGTTGTTATACACATTGTTATGTTTAAGCATCTTTCCAGTACCTACAGAAGGCCAACAAGAAATTTGGAGAGCGGCTGTGGATGAGGGCCTGTAGGGACAATAAAAGTGGGAATGGCTTTAACCTGCCAGAGGGGAGATTGGGATGAGCTCTTGGGCAGAAGCTCTTCCCTGTGAGGGTACTGAGGCGCTGGCACAGGGTGCTCGGAGAAGCTGTGGCCGCCCCATCCCTGGCAGTGCTCAAGGCCAGGTTGGACAGGTCTTGGACAAACCTGCTCTACTGGAAGGTGTCCCTGCCCGTGGCAGGGGGCTGGAGCTGATAAGCTTTAAGCTCCCTTCCAGCTGCTATCATTCTGTGATTCTATGATTATCTATGCCATATAGCAAATACAAACCAGTACTTTCTGGTCTGTGGGGACAAAATTATTGAATTTGTTTCTTTGTTTACTGTTGTTTGATGTTTTGTTAAAAAAATCTTTATTAAGATGATAGTAATCACTTGCAGAAAAACGTTTTGCTAATACAGATGGTTAAAGTTGCCATTGCTTTTGGAATAACAATGGAACAAGAAAAAAACAATGGCAATTTCAGAGAAAAATAGAACATCCACTTTGGAAGCAAAGGCAGTCAATGCTAATGGCTTTAAATTCTTTTCCTTATACAATTAATAACCTAGTGACATGGATCTTTTCGGGCTATTACTGAAGAGCTATGTGTTTGATACCATTGTCGTCACTTTGACAAATTGTTGTATGAAACAGCCCTTCAGCGCTTTTGCTGATTGATAACTGAGTTAAGGAAACTTCTCTTTGTGAGGGAAAAAAGAGGAAGGTGGAGGGATGCAAATGACTCCTAACTGCAGATCAGAAAGGGGCATTCCATCATTCTGTCTGCAGCTTGTCAACATAAATTCCAGAAAGTGTTGTTTCAAACAAAAAAAGAGAAAAAGCAGGACCAAAAGTACCATTTTAGACATCAATATTTCAAATAAGCTTCCACATAGTTTACACAGCAGGCTTAAGTTTTGCATCAATTAACAGAGATAACTGTTATCAAAGGTAGATAGTATTGACTGATGTTCTCCAGCAATTGCTGTGCATCATTTCTAGTTTAAAGCTTCTCCTAATGTGAAAGCCACAATAGCTACTTTCTTTTTATGATTTGCTTTTTCTCCCCCTTCTAACACTAGCACTCAGCTGTTGCTTCACAGACTTGTAGCAGGGCAAAGATTTATATGCATACAGAAAGTTCAGCTGTACAAACTTCTAAAGAGCAGAACATATAAACGTTGGCCTGCATAGATCATAGTGTGCTATGCCTCTGCAATATTTACTGGTAAAACAAGGTTATGCTGGGCTGAAGTTTGGAGATGAATACTTAAAGCAGTGTCTATAAGAAGTGGAATAACAGATGCAATAAACATTGTGCTTCTCCTTATCAATCCATATTTTAAAAAGCCATAAGTTGGTTGAATGGCACCTCTTCGCTGGCATAGGTTGTAATCTAGAGTTTCAGCAGTTAAGGTCATAAGTGTAACACAGAAAACTGCTTTTGCTAAGTTTTGAGGTTGTAATTCTGATATATGTGAGGCCCACAACCTGAAATGAATGTGAATGTGTGTGTGAGACAGAGTAACAATACTGATGACATGTACTTTAAAATACAAAGATTGATACGCCGTGGCTAAGCCCAAATAGGTGAAACCATAGAATCATAGAATAGTTAGGGTTGGAAAGGACCTTAAGATCATCCAGTTCCATCCCCCCTGCCATGGGCAGGGACACCTCCCACTAATCCATATCACCCAAGGTTCTTTCCAACCTGGCCTTGAGCATTGCCAGGGATGGAGCATTCACAACTTCCCTGGGCAACCCATTCCAGTGCCTCACCACACTCACAGTAAAGAATTTCTTCCTCATATACAATCTAAACTTCCCCTGTTTAAGTTTAAACCTGTTAACCCTTGTCCTATCACTGCAGTCCCTAATGAAGAGTCCCTTCCCAGCATCCCTATAGGCCCCCTTTAGATACCGGAAGGCTGCTATGAGGTCTCCACGCAGCCTTCTCTTCTCCAGCTGAACAGCCCCAAATTTCTCAGGCTGTCTTCATACAGGAAGTGCTCCAGTCCCATGATCATCCTGGTGGCCCTCTTCTGGACTTGTTCCAACAGTTGCTTGTCCTTTTTATTTTAATGACACCAGAACTGCACATGATACTCCAAGTGACATACCTTCAGATTCTCCTGCAGCCAATCAGCACTGACAATCTGCTGCCCTCTGCATCAATAGCTATATGTACAAATGTGTTTCAAACCTTCTATGAGAGAAAGGGCCGCTCACCTGGCACAAGATTTAGCTAATATAGAAGATTTCACCTCTGAAATAGTGTTAGAATTTGTTGTCTGTTTTGCTATTCTTGGCTTTAATTTAGAACACTTTCCAGGTGCTAAAATAATTTAATTTCCAGAAGATGAAAAATATATCAGTCAGATTAAGAACCTTTGAATAATGTTGCTATTTAACTCTAAAGACAGACTGCAATATAATAAATATATGCATTAATATAATAAATATATGCATTATCTACCATTTGCATAGCATAAGAATTTACTTTCAGCCCTTCTGATTGGGCAGGTCATCCTTGACAGCAGGAATAAAGCAAACAAGAAAGGAGAACTTGAGAAAAAACTGATTTGCATCACCTCAGTGAGTAACTTTAGCCAGTAGAAGAGATATAGTCAAGATTTCTTTTGCTTGGACAAAGCTATTTCCAAAGAATACTCCTGGATCTGTGTATTCCTGTTCACTAACGCTTTACAGTTCAGCAATTATGAGACATATAAAGCTAGAGAAAAAAAAGGACTGTATTTATAACAGATAAATGGTTAAAGCGCAAAAGCTGCCTCAAAGATTGGAAGGAAGTTTTAAGATGAAAGCAGGCTGCATTTTTTAACCCGTGTGATGAAATGGCTATTTCATTTAAAACCTGCATTGCAGGCAGGCCAATAGGTCTGTGTATTTAAGGTTCCTTGACACTTCCCATTACAAGAACCTGTTTCCAGACACTCATACCTTTGACAAATGTGAACTGTTTGGACTGAAATATGTCATGCCAGGTGCCTACCTCAGAATTAATTCTGTGAGGAAATTTCATCAAGGAAAGTTTTCAAGAATAAGGCGAGCTAAAAATACAGTGGCTTATTCGTAGTGAAAATATGGACAATTATTTAACTCTTAAGCAGGAACACATCCATCTTGCAGAAGAATTACTCAAAGTTTTTTGGGAGGTTTTGTCTATTTATCAGTGCGTTGCCGTCATCCACATGGAAGTGGTTGACTTTTAAAGTCACAGTTTGGGATGAACTTGCAAACAAACAATCACCACAGACCCACTTAGAGCATGATACCACTGAGAGTTGCTGTTGGCTGACAAATAATATCCTGACATTTCAGTCCTAGATTGATTCTGAGTAGAGCAGGACAGAGAAAGCATCTTTCCTGCCTGGTCCTGACACTGTGCTGAGATCCAGTAGGACAGTGGAAAAAGTAAAGGCTAAGAAAATGCATTAACTTTAATTTGTTATTTCTTACTATTTGGACATTGTCTTTGTACTACTAGCAAGTTTTTTTAGAGTTATGTGACTATTTTGTACAGCATCCGTCCATCCACCAATGCATCTGTGTACATGAAGTATCTTCTGCTCCTAGCCCGTTTCTATCCTATTTCCATTTACTTGTGTTGTAACATAGTGTCAGTTTGGTATTAATTATATCTTTCGTTCTTCTACCAAGCCCAAATAATGAATATACCAGGGAATATATATTAGGTTTAATGCAGGATTTTCCCAATTCCCTTTGCTGAGACAACACTGGGAAGGCAACAGTAGATGGGGTCAGACGAGATGGGTGTGGATAAGCTGGGGGTCACACTGACATGGAACCTGTATCACTCACCAAGCCAAGTGATGTTCCTGCAATTGCTTCTCGATCTGTTTCTGCAGCGGTGTTGTGCAACGACAAACACATCACCTGTGACCACAGCCTCCGCTTCACAGCTCTCCATTGCCAAATCTGAGTAATAAAAGGCATCTAAAGCCAGTCAATCGTATCTTCAGATCACAACAGACTTCTGTGCAAAAAGCATTTTGAGAACTTATTTTCACATTTGGTGTTTTTTAGTATGAGGTTGGTTAAATATCAGTGAAAAAATGCACAGGTGGAATTGAGCCCCTCTTGCAGTGGAAGGAGAGGTTCAGTCACCTTTCAAGAGTTCTTCAAGCCCTATTTCATGTGATTTTCAGGTCCAGTGAATCTCTTGAAGAGTACTCACATTGAACTTATGTGGTGCTTAGTGCTACATGACCCTGGCTTTCAAGAGAAGGTGAAACCCCTTACATGGAGTTAGGTCAAAAGTAAGATGCTTACAGACGCCTGTAGCTCAGCTATTTGCCTCAACTCCCATTATAAATGTCAGAGGCCAGAGATGGATTCAGATGACCAAATATAAGTGCCATTTTAGGTAACCTAAATTATGCAGTGACTTGGTTTGTAGTCCAGTGGATGTATGGATGGCCCTTCGCCATTACAGTTTCTAGAGTGAAGTTTTAACTTGTTTAATTCTGCTATGATAACATGGTAATAGCCACTGAAGACCATTCACGAGAACACTTTATCCTCATACATTTAACTTACAAACATTTTGTTCTCAAGAGAAAATCCCTTACTCAGAAGAAACATTCTAACCATTCTTTGTTGTTAAATTTATGGAGGATTTCTCTTGGGAATTGTTTCTTTGTAGGATTAAATTGCTTTGGTATCTTTCTGTTTCATTTTTCCAATCCTATCATCTTTCTATTAAGCAGTATTAATGGAATGATTACTTTGTTCCTTTTCTTTCCTGTAAAACAGGACAAAAAACTTTCCATTCCCTTCATTCTAAACTGTAAATAGCCTGAAATAAAAAAGCAGAACAGTGTCATTGCAGATTGGCCTTTTCAAGTTTAAATGTCCCAATTAATACCTAGTGCTTGCTTCAAAACATCTGGTGAGTTTATGAGAATTCATAATATATTCCCAAGATATGACAATTCATCCATACATATTTTATTGCACTGTTCTGGTGAAACACAGGGTAGACAGAAATATGGTCCCCTTGGCTCAGCATGCTTGACAAAAGAGAAAAATACGGTCACAAAATTTGGAGCAGGTTTGGAAATCTATCTGATTTGTGGGAGGTAGTCCTGAGAGGAAGACAGACACCCTGTGGGGTGATTTAAATTCAAATCTTTGAAGACATATAGACGTTGGTCTGCTTGGTAGAAGATGTGAAGCTGAATGCTAATTCCTGGTGTCTAAACTACCACAAGCGTTTTGACCTGGAAGCGTGAGAAGAGGTCACTTGGTTGTTAGAGCTGGTAGTAAAAGATGGGATATATGGATGGTGCCTGAAAAGATCAGGACAGCAGTGAACTTGGTCCCCTGCTCACTCTTCTGGCTTCCCAGTTCAAGATGGGTACTTCTTTCTCATCCAGTCATGTTGAAGTGGTGAGGTAGCTTCTGATGAACTTAAAGTTGTTGGTGTTGTGCAAGGTTGAGCTTTTCAGGGAATGTGAGAAAATTCCTGGACTGTTAGTCCTTCCCAAAGCTTTGCAGGTTCTCAGCTCAGTGCTGCAGGAAACCCTGGGAATACATACTAGAAGGTCAGAACCACCACCACCAAACAGTGCATGTGGCCTCTCAGCCACATAGGTCTGGGCATGCCTCTATGCTTGAATGTGGTGTGTCAAAGACGGACTCCAGTTATGGTGAAATCTGAAGGCCCCTATTTTGCATGTCGCATCCCTTTTAGAGCCTAGGAAGTACTAAGAAGTAACTTTCCACTCTCACTTCCTTATCATCCCGATTTAGCAAAACTACTAAGGGTTACAAATATTCACATTGTTTGGTCTGTCTTTGAGATGCACATCCTGCTTTATCTTGCAAACTGGTTTGTTTTGCTGACCCATCTGTACCCTTCATTGTTCTCTTTACAGTTCACAAGGCTCAGGCCTGACCAGGGCATTAACACCTGGTGTTTTCTTCTCTGTTCCCAGGGCTTAAGCCAGACCAGCGCAATAGCACCTGGTGTTTTCTTCACTATTCCAAAGCTTACCCCAGGCCAGGGCGATAACGCCTGAATCCATTTCGTTAACTATTTCTATCCTGTCACCCACACTTGCGCATGAACAGTCTATCCACATTTCGTGATGGACACCTGACCGTTTCCATGCATTTCACCCCAGGCTATTAACTCCTCAGAGAGAAGAGTTTCTGGGCACAATAAAACTTCCAAGGTTTTACTGCAATTCCACATTTAGACACTTGGAAACTTACAAGGAGACTGAGGAGACACTAAATTTTAGGCAGTCCTTAGTCACTGGTGTGGGCAGTCTTGGTTGTGGGATTCAGGTGCTTAGGTGTGGGTACTAATTTCAATCTTAGTCCCCTTTCAAGTAGTCTAGAGTGTGTTCCCTGTTATTACCTTTCTCTATGACTATAAACAAGCAAATTCACTTTCCTGTGTCTTTTTCTCCCCAGCCCTTTTCTCTCCTTTATAATAACTCTTTTGAGACTGTCACTATACATTATACATGTTCTTATTAGATGTGGAAAAGAAGGTAAGGGGGTCATTTGGTGCTAGAGGAACACTGATATAGGAAAGGAATCCCAATCCTTCACAGCTGCATTGATACTTCTGAATTACCATGCTTAATACAAAAGGCTTCAGTATTAGGATTTGATAGAGAACTCTGACTGCTGCAGCACATTTGGGAAACCACGGCGTGCTTTGGGATTCTTGTAGTCAGTCGCTGCTGCTTCATAAATACTCATTTGCTCTAAATTTCATGGACACTGTGCTGCATACCCCCAAATGAAAACTTTTCTTTTTTCCTTTTTTTTCACTTAATTCTGCCATGATTCAAGGCTTTAAAACATAATGCATTATGGTTCAGGTTAGATATAAGGAAGAAGCTATTTACTGTGAGAGTGGTGAGGCACTGGAACAGGCTGCTCAGAGAAATGGTAAATGCTTGATCCCTGGCAGTGTTCAAGGCCAGTCTGGACAGAACCTTGGGAGACATGGTCTAGGGTGAGGCATCCCTGTTCATGGCAATGTAATGAATGGCAATGTAGAAGCTATTATTTGTATGAATCTTGTTTAAAAATTAGCATCCTTTTAGCAAACTATACATTTTTCTACAGTGCACTATTAAATTTTAATTACTCTTTTTAATGAATGGGGGAATTTCTGTTATTTCCTGAAGCACTTTGGTCAGGAGTTGTTATACATCCAGCTGACTTACTAGCTGGAAAATCAGAATACAGAAAAAGAAAGGAAAAGCAGAAAGAAATCAATGGGTGCTAAATAACGCCATCTGAAAAGAAAGCACGTGTTGCAGATGTATTTAAGCATGGTATGTCCAAGGAGTAGCAAGAATTAGCTTAGCTCTGCTGCCATGGAAATCAGCAAGAATGTAATCATAGAGTTCAATGGGTGATGACTCAGGAAAATGCTGAGTGCTTTTGAAACATCCAACTCCAATGATTTGACTTTTCCTTTTCTCTTTGACTTGCTCGCATTAAGAGAAGGGGAAAAGAAGAAAAGACTGTACTCCATTTTGCTGAGTGATAAATCGAGTTGTGCTGTGATCTAGATGTACTGTTAGAGTCAGAATTTGCTGACTGAAACCACTAAATATTGGAGGTGTTACAGATGTGAGCGGTATGAATCACCCATGTTTTTGATTTGGTGAGTGAACTGTTTTGACTCTTCTGAAAAACTCTGTCATTTTTATTTCATTCAAGATGACATGGCTATATCAGCCCTAAATCATAAACAGTTTAAGTTGTCCCAAAGCTGCACTTTCAATGAGCAAATGAGTTGTCCTTCCCAAAATCTCCACAGTTGCAGTTTGTACTAAGAACCAGAAGAAAGAGGCTGTTCCATAGCCCCTGTTAACCAAATGGAAGCCAAATGGCAGATCACTGCCTTGTGCCTTTTGATCACTCCTGACTGACAGTGACGGCAAAGCTGACAGTGAATACTGACAGAATCGGTCAGTACCTGGCATGTTTAAAATGAGTGTATGAGGGAAGCAGTGAGCTGAACTGAGAGAACAGAATCCTTTTTTCACAGTCTTTCTACTATGAAGTTGCATCTTGTCAAAACCATTAAAAACCCCTGGTTTCTCCTGTTCTCTCAAAAAAAAGCATCAAGATCTTTAATGAAAAATTATAATGTTATTACATTCCATCAAATGATTTCAAACAAAAGGAAAATGAAACCAATTCTTTGTAAAACACATTGATTTAAAATATGAAAGGAGTAAGCAGAGGCAGAAGGAAGAAACATGGCTTGTCTTTAATTACTGAAACAACTTTGAATTATGTAGCCAATAAAAGTGGATAAAATAGAGGAGATGTGTTCAGGTAATGTAAGACAAGGCTGATCCACACACTTGGGCAGCAGACCAAACAAAAGTGATTCATAAAAATTTCCTATTTGATGTAGCAGTTCTGTCTCTAATGCTCCCCTATCATTTATTTCTGTTCATAAGCTAAGAGATGTAATTCAGAAAATGTGTGTATTTTTCAAAGTAGGTAAATAAAATGAACAGCTTATTACACAATCCTACAGGAAAAAGAGCCTGGCATTTGGATTGGGAATGCAGTCTCTCATCCCATTTATGCACTTCAGCACAAAAGAAAACTGCATTTTTCAGTCTCTTTCATTTCTTCTCATCTCCAAAAATATGGGCCAGGTTTAGCCCTATCAACAAAGGTTTCTTCTTGCTCTGGTAAGTTTCTCTGTTTTGCAATACATCTTTTTGTTCTAGTGGGAAGAGAACATTTGTGATTTTGACCTTATACTTAACTTTGATAGACTTAGAAAGCTTCAGGTATAATCTACTATAGCAGCTTCTGAAGTATATGTGTTGTAGAGGTAACTAAGTAGTCTTCTAGAAGGGATGTGAAATCAACCTCCTTCAAACATTAGACAGAGTAGCTATTACAGGATAAGTAACTACTCTCACCTTGCTTTCAAAGTCCCCTGTATCTATTTCTGCCTTCTGTGTGTCAGACAAGAAAAAGACAAGGTTTCACATTTTGAGGTGTTTGTTCAGCATCTTAAAAAGAGTGAAAAAACACCAAACCCTTTGATTCTAGGTAGTAAATGCAGAATTTTGCTTCTCCTTTTTGCAAAGAAAAAAGCCCCTGTCAACTTTGACTTCAGAGGTTTGTTTGCAATGAAAGCCTGGGTAACCCAGCATCTTTTTCTTTGCTATTTCCAGTGACAGCTTAAAAAGAAATTCCTGGAGGTAGATTTCCAATCTTTCTCCTTAGGGTACAGCAAACTCAGCAGGTGGCAATATAAATACTACCAGGTAACACAAAGATTTTCACCTGTGTCACGTGGTAGAACAACTTTTGAGGGGAAAAATGGAGTTAACTTAGAAAAATCCCCTTTTCTGATGCATGATCAGAGGAAGAGTGCATCAGGAAGACTGAAGTCTGCATTTGCACAAATACCTTAAAGAATTTGTTCCATACAGCTGTCTTAGAAACACAATTGCTTTTTTTCCACTGTAGTCAGTGGATGAAGAAATGTTTTATCAGATTGCCTTTTTTGTTCAGATCTTGGGCTTCTCTTCATCCATTGATGCGAAGATCTTAGTAGTGACAAGGTCTCCAGAAGGCATCTCCAGCTTGAGTGGTTATTCATCTACTATGATTTCCTCTTCCACTTTTGCTGACAGCCATACCTTTCATGAAGGACCATCTGATATGGGCCAGACAAAGGTTTGTGTGTGTGACCTATGTATTTATTATTGGTATCAACAGGCAACTTCTGCCTGTTAGTGAAAGTTTTCTGGTCTGCTCCTTGCTTTTTCCTCATGTTATTCTCATTCTAAATGCCCATTATTCTCTTGCCAGCTGTTTTTCCCTTCTTCGTCTGCCCCATCCAACATTATCATTACCATTCTCTTTACATTATCCTTTCTTCCAGTTCTCAGATCCTCACTTCACTTACAGCATTTGTTGCATTACGTATTAAATAACTGTTAGTAACACAAGAAATTAACTGAAATTAAAGAAATTTGAATTCCCAGCATCAAAGTCCCGTAGGTTACTTATTATCTGAAATCCCTGCTCCTGCCAGTTTTGCTTGCATGACAGCTCTTCCCTGTGTGTGGCTTGTCCATGTAGCTATGAAAGTATTGAGGCATGGAGAATCTCTTGTTGCATATTTGTGCAGCTGGGTTTGAAGCCTGTCTGCTGTCAACTGTCACAATAATCCTTACATCTTGTTCCAGCAATAGGGACAGCAAGTTTCTAGGACACTTGCAAAGAAGTCAGCTCATATTAGGCAAGGAGTGGTAACAGCTCCTCTATACACAGTTGTGTGATGGCAGCAATTTAGTGCAATCCCTTTTTGCAGTAAGTCCAATGTCAGGTTTGGGGAAGGTAGCAAGTATTCAGGTAAATAATTTCACTCTGTGCTATTCCCTGCTATGGGGGTAAACCTTATGAATAGTTATGAAGTACTAGGATTCCTTGACAAGGAAGACTGCGTGAAGATGATATCAAGGTCCTTTCCAACCCTAATAATTCTATGATTCTATGATAATATGCTGAAGAGAAATGAAGCTGCAATACATAATGTTTTCATCTGTACAGTATCAATTTTATATTACCTCAAAATATTCCCTACACTGGGGAGGGAATCCTGGGGATCCTGTGCAAAATAAATCCCCAGTTAAAATGTATCAATTCCTACCTCATTTTTCACACATCATTTTTGTATAAATATTTGCAAATATAGCTTTAAAATCACTTTAATAGAAGGCAAACAATGTGCCCTTTCCATTCAATGGAAGATTGACTCTGGAAAAAAAAAAGTAATTTATCACCCATTGGTTTTGCCTTTCAATTTAATGGATCTTTTCAATTAATAACAGTAAAGTGTGCTTTTACACAGTGTATTAATTTTATCTTTACCTTTTTGTCCAGTCCAGGGTCATAATTTCCTTCTGATTCTCTTCTAATTCAGGGTTGTTATTGGAAAGAACTGATAGCTTGCTATTGCTCATCTGTTGTAGCTACAAGAAGCCACCAAACATTGTCATAAAATGCCTAATGGGTTTTCAAGTGCTTTTTGGAGCAGAAAACTATCAGTGTAAATTACAAATTTGTGTGTGTATTTCCCAAGTGTTTTTGCAGTTGCAGCACCTTTAGTAGATCCAGTACATTTACTAGAGACCAGGAGACTTCAGCAGACATGGGTTGTTTCTACTGTCCCTGTGGCTCTGAGTTTAGCCTATTTCTAGCTCTGTGCAGCATGGTCTCCTCAGCAGTCTTATTTCTTGTACCAAAAGTGTAGAGCAAAAGAGACCACACTGCCTAGAAAAGATGCATCTCTTCTCACTAATTTCTGACACAAAATGTGCACCTGAATTTACTATTAACAGTCCATATTCAGGAGTCTTAGGTTATTATTAGTCTTAACAAATTAATAAAAACAGAATATAACTCAAATCTTCAAGGATTTGTAAATGATCTAAAAGCAACTTTGCTTGACAAGCAAACACTTAAAAGAAGTATTGTGAATTCAAAGCTTGATGCTGTTGAGAAGTTTGCAATGAAATGATTCCATTAAATTTCCCCTGGGGGAAACATTCAAGTGCTCTGGTGCATCTCAATTATGAGTACACAATCCACAACCAAGTACGCTACTGACCTTTCCCACATCAGGGAGATTAGGGCATGTGTCAGTCCATGGCTACTTTCAAAGGACTTTGTTCAAATTAAGTGTGAGCAGAGAGCATTAATTCCTGCAATATCACTTTATCTTCCAATGGCCAAATATGTAACACAAACCCCTACTGTTTCTAATCAGATAGCATAATCTGACTGATCTATAGCATGATCTCCATGATCTGTTAAAAGAATTTGTTTTCTACCCCGTTTTCTTGTACAACAACAAGCTCAGAGACTATGCTTTTCTTTTCCTTCCTTTGGATGTAAAAGTTTTCAGCAAAAATCAATTTTCCCTGTTCAATGAATGATGTGGTGGCAGTTCTGCAGAAATCTATGCCAGTGTTCTTCAGAATGTTCTTCTTTTGTGTGCCTTGTCTGTGAGGCATAGTAATTAGCCTGCAGCAAGTCATAGAATAGAACCATAGAACAGTTAGGGTTGGAAAGGACCTTAAGATCACCTAGTTCCAACCCCCTGCCATGAGCAGAAACACCTTACACTAGACCATGTTGCCCAAAGCTCTGCCGGGTTTCCTGATTCACAGAGCCCTCCCTTTCACCCCTGCAGAAGACACAGCAGTTTCTTCTAATTTTTCTTTCCTCTAAGTCAAAATAATCCATGACACTATAAAAATAAAACTATAGATGATGTGTTCTGACCTTTTTCTCCTGGCAAACACACAGTGTGTTCAGTCTTCAAAAACCTGCTAGTTAAAATACTGAAAATATGATCAGGATTAGAACCAGGCTCAAAGTCATGCAACTGGCTGTTTGAACCTCTTCCACTCATGATATATCATTTGATATAAACTGGGAAGTCTCCTGCTGAAGCTAAGAAAGCTACATTGATTCATAGTAGCTAAGCATTATGGGGCAATGGGCTGTTTAGAGAATTTTATCTACAGCTCTTGGTTGTCAAATAAAGAGCTGAAACTTCACTCACTTCAGTGAAGTCTTCCTTGATTTATGCTGGTGCAGTGACAGCAGAATCTCACTCATGTTCCACTCAATGTTGCACACAGTGGCATTTGTGAGATTATGTAAAGGCAGCTACATCAAAAGACAAGAAAAGTTTCATTGCATTTAATGAAGCTGTCCCTAGCAAAAAACCACATTACTTCTTTATAAGACAACAGTAATGAGTTACTCATTTATGTGGTGCTTTGAGTTCTGGAAGCTCTCTGTTTTACACCACATTGTGCCAGGTTAGGACTTGCAGCCTGTGATCATCTCTATTTCTAGTTAAATCCAGAGCAATTGCACACTCGTTAGCTGAAGTGAATCATTATTTTGTCATATCAGAGACCATCTGCACTGAGCTCATCCTGTTTCAAAAGTCACACCGTCGATTGGCTGTCCCCAAAAGCCTTGAACCAAACAGAACATTTCCTTCTGTTCACGGGAAATGAGATGCTCATAATTAGAATGTGTTGCTCTTTATGACACAAGTCTTATTCAACAAACAGGGTCTGCTGCTTGATTGCTTTGAAGATAATGTGTTTCTCTTTCCCCACCACACAACTGTAGTCTATAGGCATATACATAAACGCAAAACAAAATATCGCATGGGTAAGCAACAGGAGACAATCAATCCTCTAAATAAATCAGTATAAAGGCAGGCAGTCTAAAGATTTGACCTTGATATCAAGCTGACTTGAAAATGTTCTACATCATTCTTTTCCTATGTGTCTGTCCACATGCACTTCTGTTGCATCTTTCCTGAATGGGTGAACAGACTTTCATCAGTGAGATGTCAGACCAAAGCATGTAACCCAGAGGGTGATTTATCAGGTTCCATTTTGAGACTGAGGGCTTGGAAGGTATGGGAGGATTTACAGCATCTGACAAGTCAAGGATTTTCCACAGTGAGCTCTTGGTAGATGTGTGTACATGATTTTGTTCTATGTAAAGGAAATACAAGTATTTAGGTGTTTTGTTGTATTACTCTGTTTCCACTCATTTTTCTTTGTGAGATGGATGTCTTCAGTAGATACATCATTGGCTGATACGATTCTCTTTCATTGAGTTAAAGTCAAACCAAGCTCCTTCTCTTCACAATGCCCCTGGGTAGGTTTAAGAACAGCACTGCACTCACAAGCTCACACTTGATAATTACTAGATTAGATTTTGCCAGTTCACGTTACAGCAAAGAATTGGAGAAAAAAACATCAACAGTTTTATTTTCTTAATGATATAAAGAAAAAATACTGATGCAGTTCTCATTTGTGTGCCCTCATTCAAGAGTAATAAATAATCACAGAAAACCTCTTTCTCAATACAACCACTTACATGGATAACTTTGAGAACCCAAAAGCTCTCTTTACCTGCATGAGATCCCTAGCTCCTTCCATCCTTCTCTCTGAATCTGACCATACTGTATGAGAGCACTGCCAAATGTATTGCAATGGTTAGGTTTATAATTTGCTGTTTTCAACAGCCTATGACTAACACTATAGACATATTTACCTTCTAGAGAAGAAATAACCAAAAAATGAACATTTCCATAGATTACATTTGCTACACCTCTACTAATGGGAGATACTCCAGAAAACTTATGACTCATGGGTCATGCCCTTGGCTAGGCTCTCTGAGGTCCGTATCCACATTACACACCATTTGGCCATGGTCTCTTTCAAACCTCATGTGGTGCTGCTGTAGATAAACACATTTTGTGGGTATGTTTGTGTTTATTTTCAAGGGTTGGAAATAATCTGAAAGGCTGTGTCACAGCCCACCAGAGTAATATTTTTACAGAATATGTACCTCATGCTGTAGCTTGTGACATGAGGTGAATTGGAACTATTTGAGAGGGCAAGGTTATATGAGATAGGTTTTATAAGGCATAGGAAAATAGACATAGCATGGTTTTTTCTGTATTATTCTCAGGAAGCAGTCCTGGAAATAAATGAACCTCATGACTGCACTTGCATTTTGCTCTTAGCTGGCTCCCTCCACATAGCAAGCCCCACTGCTAAAATGATATACATGCAGCTTGTGTGACTGCAGTGTCATGACCTGGAAATGTACTGGTAAGCTAAGTTATTTTACAGCATATACACCTAGACAAACTAGAGCAAGGAACAAGAGTGAGCATAAAGGAATCAAATCTCATGTGTGTACCTCAGCCTCTTCATACATAATGTCAAAACCATCAGCATCTTGAATTGAGTTAAATAAAGTTCATTAGCAAGGTAAAAACAGCTGTAAAACTGATGGCAAAATATGATCACTGATAAGCCTGTCTAAAACAAAACCTGGATATTGGCAGAGAAGTACATGTTGCAAATGAAAGAAGGTACTTCAGTCCATTGGGAAGCAATAAAGTGGAATCACTCAAGGTCGGCTGCAGTGTCACATTAATTTGACTTAAATATGTACTCTTGATGGGAAAGACTTGCCTTCTCCACAGGACAGTCCTTTTCCATCCATCACTTGGTTTTGAGTCATATGATGAACCAATCTAATAAACTGATTCTGCTGGAAAGAATTTCCTTTCTTCTTCTTTTCATTTTCAGCCAGATTAGTCTCTTCACCTATTTAAACAATAGTGTTTTTCCTTAAAACAGCGTGGAAACAAGTATTTGGAGGCAGAAGAAAAGCTATGGTCGGATAGATATGGTGGCCATACAGGTTTTCTTTGACTTAAAGTCACAACTTTACAAAGAAAAGCCAGGACAAAAAGGAAAAGGTGAGAAGAAAGACTGAAATCTATCTGGAAAAGAAAGAAGACTAATATAAAAAGGCAGGAGAGAAAAAAGAAAAATCAGTTTTGGAATTAAAATTAAGTAGTTTTGATTTATGCTTTATCATCTTTTTACTGGAAAAAGGGAGAAGATGCTCTATCAAAAAAAAGAAAAGCACCAATAAGGTCTTATAAATGCAGGAGGAATGATTGTGTTTAGCTATTTTTAGACATTTAAAAATCCATTCTCTATTTCAGCAAGTTGTCTGGGTTCTTCCACACACCCCCTGGAAAAGTGGCACCACAGTGGTGGTTACTTTAGTTAAGGCAACTGTTTACAGTCCCCTGAGGTGACTGCATCTGTCTTGGAGCAATAGAAGAAACCTAGAAAATGTGCTCATCATAAATCCAGCTTTCCATGTAGGTCAGATAAGAAGAGATTTGTTGTATCCAGAAGTCAATTGCTCTAGTTTCAGGTAACGGTATCAAATCTGTGGCCATATTTTGCAATCCTGAGGATCAAGAGAGAGTCACCATTCTAAGGGAAGAGGTGAAAGGAAAGATTGCTCTGGATATGGGAGGAACAGTGCAGCAATGCATCTAATAAGCAAAAGATTTAGTTTGCCTAGCCATGTATAATTTAGTTTGCTCACACATGACCAGCAAGTATTTATTATCTTGTCTTTCAAACAAATAAACAAAAAGCTGCTAGGTCAGCTTTCTGTTCAGTGTAACATGAGGGTTTGTGATTCATTAGTTCTCATTAAGCTGAATTTTTCCTCTGAGAATTGCAACTGAGAATCATGCAGCAATATGGGAAATAGAATCATAGAATCATTTAGGTTGGAAAAGACCTTTAAGATCATCGAGTCCAATTGTAAACCTCACCCGGCAAATAGTGCTGAGGCAATATTAATCTACCTCCTAGCAGACTATGCAAACTTTAAGACACTTACATTCCGTTAGTCAGTGAAAATGCACATTAATTAGATGAGGTTCCAGCTAACTCTGCATGGGCTTCATCATCTTTGAACTCCAGGGACAGACACCGCTATGTGGAGCAGCTGCATTTTCTAAAGAAGTTTAATGCCAGTTAAAACCCAAGATAGGCATTCAAGTTCAGTTTTAGGAAGTAAAGGATTCAAGCTGTAAACCAACATACTCCAGAGGTACCAGAAGGAAAGGCTACTACTCCTACCTACCTCTTCACATGTCTGCTGACAGCCAGTTCTGGTCACGGGCCTCTAATCACATGGATAAATCAACCAGTTTGACAGGAAAAGTATTTGAACTGTTTAACGTAATCCCACTGCATTTGCTTCATTCAGTTTGGATATAGCTAACTCATACAGAGTGGTAAAGGGAATCATCCTACAAACAATTTAACACTCATGAATGCATAGGGGGAATTAATTACCCTTTTCAGCACTGCTAGACTTGAAATGTTAAGTTTGTATAGTGCCTTCGTCTTCATGGAAGAGGAGGTAGAGTTCTAACAGTACCTCTACTGTGATAGGGGTGGAAACAGTACTGTAAAAGTGCTTGCACCTATGCCTATATGAAAGGAGATATGATCTATACTGATGCAAGAAACTTGGGATATTGGCAGAAATGTGTGTATAGAGGCCTTTAAACTGAGGTTAATATCTAAGTACAAATAGGAGGAGCTGGTTTTAAATTCATTTTTCCCTTTAATAGACAGAAGGCAAAAAGGAATAAAGTAAAAGAACAGTCATAGAAAAGAGAAAAAGAAACATAAGAGGAAAAATAATACTAATTGGTGATATGAAATAGTGCCCAAAACTGAACTTAATTCATTCTCTCTCAGGAAAAGCAGTTCCTTTTAAAGGAAATCTAGATTCCCTTCTATGTGCTCTGCCAAAACTGAGATAGGCTTCATTCAACAAAGAAAAGCACAAAGTACTGGATTAAAACTCAGAGGAACTGGGCAAAATTGTGGGGAAGGAATAAAACCTTTTCAGCTATTGGACTTTTTGTTTCATTAACTTATAAAAATTTATGATTGTATGGTTTGAAGCAAACCATAAGATTGTATCTTATTTATTTTATCTGCCAGATCCTTAGCACTTTGCAAGTGCCGCTTGATGCGTTTTCATCTATGGTGGCTTAGTAAGAGCTACCCAAATGGACATCTAGTTACTAGAGTGTTAATTAGTTTGTAATAATGATTATTTATTGTCTATGCTATTTTGAGTCAATTACATACCAGGCTACCCATGTCAAACAATGCCATTTACTTGAATGCTGAAATCTCCAGAAGAGACTCACTTCTAATAGCTTGTCATATGCAAAGCATATGGTAGGACTTAATAGGCCTTAATTAAATGCTTGTTTAAATCAAAATGTTGCAAAAATATTTATTCTATTTTTATGTATAATTAAAGTGCATTTGTAAAATTATGTTAATTGCCAGACCCAGAGGGAAAGAAGATCCCCCCACCCCCTGTAAATCCATTAAATAAATCTAAAAACAATGTGATTTTCCCTTACTTAATGAGATAACATTTGCAAAGTGCTTTGAAGCCTTGAAGTGCTCCATTTCCTTGTAGTTATTACTGCTATTTCAATTGCTTTTTAAAAATTTTCTTTGTTCATTTAATTTGATTTCATTTCACAAGGCACATCTGGTAGATGTGGGGTTAGACAATGGAATTAACAGCTCTACAGGACCTTATTTTCCCAAGACAACATGGCCCAAGACCATGAGGAAAGAGTCCTCCAAGGACTAGAAACACAAGCTGTGGAAGCATTGCTGGTATTGCAGTAAATCCACAGAAAAATTGTTGCTGAAATCCATCTGTTGCCTTTGGATCTTTAGCAAAATCTCCCTCATATTTCTGTAAATAAAGGAATAGGGTGATAGCTTCCACAGGGGTCACTGTATACATCTATGTTAGGTTTTTGCTAAGCCCATCCTTTGAAGGAGACTTTCCCTGTCAACCTCATAGACTAAACAAGGAATAAACCCCCCAGCAATTCTCCTGTGACCAAATGCATAACAAGACCTGTATTACAACTATAGCATTGTATTTTGCTCCCAGTGCTCCATATCTTCTGCATTGGAAGCAAAACACAATGCTCCTGCTAAACTCCATTGCTTTTGTTCAAGTTGATCACACCAGGAAGGTTATTTGAGCTTGACCCTGCGTGCAGAAAATCAATGAGAAGTCAGTCCCAGGGGTTAATAGGACCAAGAGAAGAGCGTGTGTTTGAGGTCAAGATGTATTAAGAAAGGTAATTTTACTCTGCAGTTGTTTTACTTTTGGATTGAGTTTTGTCCAGGAAAACACAGTTAAAGCTTCTGTTAAATAAAATGCAACTGAAAATATATTTATATTAACTACCTTTGTCCCAGATAATGAAGTCAGAGAGTTGGGAAGAACAAATAGGAGCCAGTGGAGTTGAATTCTGATGAAGTTTAGGTTCACAAACTCTAATGTTTTTTCCTCATCTGCTGTTTGAGAACATAAAGGGGAAAAAAAGGAGGTGGAAAAAAGCCCAACATTTTGTTTTCATCAGATGTTTTAAAATCTTTCCGCTTCACTGATTTGGCTTTCCTTCTTTGTCCTTATCCTCTGTCCTTTCCCCTGCATTACTTTCCTTCCATGCCACTGGACTTTTCTTCCTTTTCTCTCAGTTTTCCTCTACTCCCACTCCATATTTCTCTTTCCAATAATGTCAATTAGACTACAGAGACTCCTTCATAGCCATATCTATCCCAAAACACTTCTCTTTGTGCAACACCAAGCTAGATCAATCCTGCAAATGCTCCTGAGCTTCCAAGAGCAAAGGCAATATCTTTTGGTCTCCCTGGGAACTGATGACCAAAGCAGGTCTCAAAGAAACCCACCTAATCACACAGATCACCTCCTCCAAACCAGCGATGGCAGAAGGCTGCGTCATATGCAGACTTTCTGAAGGACTCGGCCTCAAAATGAAGTTCAAACTGCATGACAGGGCAGTTACTCCAGGTTTTGTGGAATACCTAGCAGAAAAGGGAGGCTGGTGGTTTTCTGTTCCTAAGCAACCTCTTTGCATGCTTCTCAAAGCCTCCTACAGGACCTGAGAGCTGTGATTGCCATCTGTCCTTACTCTGTCACTTCACCTACTCTATTCCTGGTTTTGTTGCTCCCTTCCATGCTATGGCCCAATGAACCTCAGGAGTGAAGCAGGGAGGACAGCAGACAGAGATATCAGCAAAAACTCCATTCTTTCTCCATCTGCTCACCCTGCAGACTCTGTATGCAAAAAACATCATGCTGGGTCACCCTGTCTATATACTGTGTATATAGACTGGGGAAGACACAACTGCTGTCTGTTTCCTCCTTGTAGCAAGGAGACTTTCAGTGAGACGTCCCACAGAATGCCTATGTGGCAGTGTACTGATGTGCCTATACTGCAAGGTCAGAAATGGGGAAAAAGTTATGGCAAAGCCTTTTCCTTTCCTGTATCCTTCACACTGTGCTCCTACTGCCCATGAATGCCCTTCCTTTAAATGTTGGGTACAATTAAATCAGCCTACAGGGCAGCGCACAGAATTTCAATGTGCTGAATACAAAAGGCTAAAATCCTTTATTTTGTCAGGAGAATGTCAGTGTTATGATTTGAGGAGAGTAAGGGAGAGGAGAGACAGCAACCTTCTTTCTCCCCCACCCTTATAAAGCACGTTGCACTGCCGAAAGCTTTCTGCTGTGTTTTTATATATCTGTGACAGCACCACATGTCTGTCTTGGCCAGTCAATACAATGTAAATGTGCTTTGGATTTCTATCTCCCACGGACAGTGCTCGCTCTGTACCAGGGCTGGTGTGTTACACCAGATGTAATGGTTTGCTGTCTTTTCAGATTACTTTCCAAAGGATGGATAATTTCATCAATGGATGGACATTTATTACCTATTTTTAGGCCAGGAGGCTGGTGCAGTGTGTGATCACATTCTGTACTTATTTTGCTTGGCTAGAAGTACAGCAGTGTTTTCTTTCTAACAAATGATTAACCTGTAACTCATAACAAGGTGTCTGCTGCACTGTTTTGCCTTGAAATTTCCATCCATAAATGAGAATGGTTTGGAATTTGATGTGCTTTATTGATGTGCAGTATAAAACTAATGCATAAACCGTATACAGGGAACACTAATTCACCCAGCAACTGCAGGTAACTAAAGTGGGTGCAGCAACTCTTTAAAACCTGTTTTAATGTTATAAAATAATACAAATATATATGCATAGTATGTGCCATTGATCTATCAATGTTTATATAGCCAAACAAATATGCAGTACAGCTTTCTTTCATTTCTTCTCATTTTTGGAATGGTTACTTCTACTCTCTTGGAAGATATTCGATATTCAGGAAGATCTGTTAGAGAACATGGCAGTTATACAGTCCCTACACCACATTATCATCAAAAAACAAGAGAAAGAGGTAAAGGCACAAAAAAGGAAATGATTAAAAATCTGAAGTCAGAGAGATCACTGTATAACGTAATCAAATAAGGAAATTCAGTGTAATCAAGACATGCATATTAAAGTACCCAGTCAAAAATAAACCCCTCAGCTGATGGGAGGGAACACAGAGTTACCTGGGCCTAGGAAAGCTGCAAGAGATGCAGTAATTACTGAAATCGATGTATGTGACATCCAGCTCTCAAAAAAGAGACCAAAAAAGCACTATGCATTGGGAGTATAGACAGGATTATTCAATGCCATGAAGTTCCCACCATGAAACTGTTCTGTATTCAGTAACTTCATGGACATCTAGGGGCTGGGGTAGATTATAGGGTCAAGCAAGTTTCTGTACTTGGGTGCAGAGGAATAGCATGACACCTACTGACAATGTGGCCGCTGTGTCTTGGGAAATGAAATATCTGTGGTCAAAGACGGGAAGGAAATGATCTTTCAGTGCTACTCTGGCCAGTGCAATATGCTATGTGTGCTCCTCTAAGATGTGGCATTTGTTTATCTATGAAGCCCACGGTCTGATGATTTTCCAGTCTTTCATCTTAAGTATTATCCCTCTCCTTGTTTTATTTCTCTGATAAGAATAAGGAGAATGAGTTGGGGAAAACCCTTTACAAAGAATTAAAGTTCCTTAACTGATGCACGAAGTGCATTTAAGATGGCGTAGTTTCTCTGTAGTTTAAGATGATGTAGTTCTGTGGAAGAGTATTTGCAGTTTCCTAATTTGGGACTTCTTCCACTTCTGTGGTGATTTAACCTGAGTTCAGCCACCTCTCACACTCCTGACAGTGCGTTCAGCAGCAGGTTTGGGTATGATGGATGGCTTTCATCAATTACTGTCCTCAGCTACCCACACCCCCTTGAAAGCCCACAATCTTTTTAGCTGAGACAGATGAACACAAGCCTGCACATCAGTGCACACTAAACTTGGTGCTGATTGGCATTAATAAGACAGTCCTGTAAACAGTTCAGGTGCTGTTCCAGCACCTTTTCAGCTGTTCCTGATTGTCAACCCACCACCAGATGCCAGCTTCTTGTACACAGAATACTGGATTGAACCTCAGAGATTCCAGCTTATCCGTTTGTGATATGTGGGTGAAGACATGTAAAATACTTGCAATTCCCTGGGAATTACCCACTCAAAAGACTAGTGGAGAACAAAATGCTCTGGTTATATCTCTTCATTCATACACATCTCATATCTGGCTAGAGGTCACAGCACAACTGCTGTACTTACTCTCATATTTCATTATTATACAAGCCTTCCAAAACCTAAAAGGGGACTAAAAGAAGTCTGGAGAGGGACATTTTAAAAAAGTGTGCACTGACAGGATGAGGAAGAATGGTTTTAAGCTGGCAGAGAGGAGATTGAGATGAGCTTTTAGGCAGAGGCTCTTCCCCGTGAGGGTGCTGAGGCGCTGGCACAGGGTGCCCAGAGAAGCTGTGGCTGCCCCATCCTTGACAGTGTTCAAAGCCAGGTTGGACGGGGCTTGGAGCAACTGCTCTAGTGGAAGGCGTCCTTATGGCAGGTGGATTGGAACTAGATGAGCTTTAAGGTCCTTTCCAACCCAAACCATTCTGTGATTCCATGATTATGTCTTCTTTTCCCTTTAACACATGAATAAATAATGCCCCGTTCTTGGTTTCTTCTTTTGTTCGAGGTGGCAAGCTGGCACTCCAATCCAAGGGGCTTGGGTTGGTTCATGCTCCAGATCTAAAATGAATGAAGCAATGGTGAAGGAATGTCATAACACAATGAGAGCAGTAAACATCTTGTTCTACCCTTCAGAGAGGATGAGTACAAACCATCCCAGACTTGCAAGCTCAAGGCTCACAGTTAGTACCTATTATAAAGCATCTGCAAATCTAAAGGGTCAGTAAAAGAAATTACTTGGGGTATCTCTCCTGTTCCCTGCAGTAACTATTGGAATTGCTTAGTATTCACCAAGAGCTTTCGGGTACATACAACTCACAGTAATTACCCTGTAGCTTAGGCCCAGGAAATTCCTAAATATAATGGCCTGCAGCAAAATAAGAGTTGTGCAACAACTTGGCGGCTGTGGATTTGTTATACTGTGTTGGTACAAATAAGCCCTAGTTATTGCTCAGATTAAGCTATATGTTCCTTTTCCCAGGTCTGATGTTTACTTCTAGCTTCATACTTAATTAAATATTGTCAAAATAAAACCATTACTGGTGCCATGTGTTAATGTAAGCACTGTGTTTAGTCTGCTGATTTGGTGGCTCTAGATTAAGATGCAGACTGCACACTGAGGGGAAAAATAGGAGAACCCTCAGCATAACAATTGCAATACAGCCATTCTTTACCCTTGGTTAGTACTTTTTCTAACTGTGACTCAGGCTCTTTTCCACTACTTGCATTTAAATGGACTTGTGCCTCATCCTGTGAGACAATAATATCATTCTGGGTAAGCTGCATATCTCAGCCAGTGGAAACTAGTTACATCAAATTGCCACTGGAGGTTTATGCATTCCTGGCAAAGCATAAATGTTTGGGAGCTACTTTAGGACATTGTCAACACTTCATTAAGAATATGCTGCCTTGCTAGCCGATAATTTCATTATACTTAACTCCCATAGCATATATATATTGCACCAGTAACAACAGTCATGCATTTTAATATTTTGGTAAATACTAATAGTCATAGAATCGTAGGCTCATAGAACAGTTAGGGTTGGAAAGGACATTAAGATCATCTAGATCCGACCCCCCTGCCATGGGCAGGGACATCTCACACTAAACCATGTCACCCAAGGCTCTGTCCAACCCGGCCTTGAACACTGTCAGAAATGGAGCATACACAGCTTCCCCGGGCAATCCATGCCAGCACCTCACCACCCTCAGAGTAAAGAACTTCCCCTGTTTAAGTTACCCATTACCCTTTGGAAAGGACCTTAAGATCATCCAGTTCCAACTGCCCTGCATGGACAGGGACACCTCCCACTAAACCACGCCACCCAAGACTATGTCCAACCTGGCCTTGAAAACAGCCAGCAATGGAGCACTCACAACTTCCCTAGGCAACCCATTCCAGTGCCTCATCATCCTTACAGTAAAGAACTTCCTCCTTATATCCAGTCTAAATTCTCCCTGTTTAAGTTTGAACCCATTACCCCTTGTCCTATCACTATAGTCCCTAATGAAGAGTCCCTCCCAAGCATCCCTATAGGCCCCCTTCAGATACTGGAAGGCTGCAATGAGGTCTCCACACAGCCTTCTCTTCTCCAGGCTCAACAGCCCTGACTTTCTCATCCTATCTTCATACGGGAGGCGCTCCAGTTCTCTGATCATCCTTGTGGCCTCCTCTGGACTTGTTCCAACAGTTCCATGTCCTTTTGGTGTTGAGGACACCAGAACTGCACACAGTGCTCCAAGTGAGGTCTCACGAGAGCAGAGTAGAGGGGCAGGATCACCTC
>JAOEHY010024893.1:0-13543 GCA_025447955.1 Psilopsiagon aurifrons | reverse complement strand
TCACCACCCTTACAGTAAAGAATTTCTTCCTTATATCCAATCTAAACTTCCCCTGTTTAAGTCTGAACCCATTTCCCCTTGTCCTCTCACTACAGTCCCTAATAAAGAGACCCACCCCAGCATCCTTGTAGGCCCCTTCAGATCCTGGAAAGCTGCTCTGAGGTCTCCATGCAGCCTTCTCTTCTTCAGGCTGAACAGCCCCAACTTCTGTTTTTCTCACATTCTTTGTTTCTCTGTCTGGTCTGGCTGAGGTTCATGTGCTTAGCTGTCTTGGTATACAAAGCTGATTACTTATTTTATTCAGTGGCATTTGGATTTTCATTTCTCATACCAATTAGGCATAGGCTTAATGTCTCTTGGAATATGAGGGGCTGATATTTTAATTCCTAGTGCAGACATTGTTCTGGTACATAATGGAGAATTAGTGTTTGTAATACCTGCATTGCTTCACATACTGCTGCAGTTGGCAATTGGGGGGCAGTGTGGTGCTGAGCTTAGGTAATGGCCTTGAAACAGTGGAAGCACCTGCTGGCTCCTGGGTATTTCTATGACCATTATAATGCCATGCTGCTGTATGCAGCTCCTGGCATCAGTACAGTTGACATGCCCTCATGTTTGCAGATGCATGTATATATGCATAAATAATGAATTCAGTATAAGGTGTGCTGAGACTCACATAATTTGCAAGGGGTTGATGTGACTTGGTAGGGGGGAGTTCTGGAGATTGCTCTCATTGGTGATGCTGAGATGAATGATGAATGTTGCTATCATGGCTAAATTAACAAACTTGGTGTGTATTCAGCTTCCACTTCTGCTGAATCTTGGAGAGAAATTATTGTTACCAGGAGGGACAAAACTCAGCACACTGTGCAAAAATTAGAGAAGAAACCCCCCGTACAATGTGGAGACCAGGGCTGGGGCAGTGCAGTTGGGTGACAAGTAGAAAAGTTAGTAGCCCAGAGAAAAACCGTGGGGACTGCTGTTCCCTGGAAGAGTGTATAGCTCTTTAAGTCTTTAGTGATTTAGACAGCTTCAAGGTGGGATAATCAGGCAGACCCTAGCGTATAGCAATTAATGTAAGCTAGGAGGCAGGAGCTGTACAAAACTGGTAAAGCAAAAGACAGAAATCTATAGGTCAAATAGACAAAGACAATATCTTCTTAGTGTATCATCCTTATTTCAACACATAGCAGCAGTATTGCTCCATTGCTAGTTGAAAATAACTGTTTTAAAATAATGTCCTATTTCCTTGTCATTTCTAATTTTGTACGTTGCTAACTGATGAATCGAAACCAAATACCACATTTTTCTGGCTCGGTACCATAAATATTCTGTATGAAGCTAATTCTTGGTTAGAAAAACACACTTGGGTGGTGCTCTGTTTTCAAAGTCTATTAATTAGAGTTACACAACAAAAATGCAAATCACTTAACAGCAACAAACAACAAGAAGAAAGGGTTAAGCCAGAAGCAGGTTGGTGGTATGTTGGTGGCTTGAAGGAATTGGCATATTTTTAAGCAATTAAAAAAAGACTCATTTACTTTCATTTAGTCTTTGGTATTTCCTTTGAAGTAACTTTCTAGGGATAGGGAGGAATTTATTTAAATTGCAAAATGTAGGTGTATGCTTTCGGCTTGTTTAATCATACTATCTCCTGTCAGTTAAAAAAATGTCTTGAGATTACTGATTGATTTACACCATTATGTCAAAACAATGAAATATACTTCACTCCTTCTTCTCCCCCAAATCTTCTGGTGATGAAAACATACTGAACAAGTGTTGAATTGCTATGATTCAAGAAGGGTGGTATCATTTGATCAGAAGGAAAGATTGCCAAGTCAGTATGTTCATTACAGGAAACAAATGACGAAACTGTTTAATTGTGTGAGCAGTGTGCAGTAACCCAAGTGAAAGTGAGAGTCTAAGCTTGGAAACAGTTATGATTTCTGGACATGTGAAAGGTTATTAGGAGAATGTAAATATTATTCTGTACTAGTCATCTATCAGCTCTTCCCAAATGCGTCTACAGCTGCTCTGTTTAAGTAATTCAAGCTGGCAAAACGCACAAGTAGCTACTTTGTCCCTTGGTGAGATTTATTTGCTGTGATTAAATCAAGCCTGTATTCTGTTCTTTCTACTAGTCCTACACCTGCTGCTATAAAACTGCAGCACTGATAGCTCTTGGCTACTGCTGGGCCCATATTATTGCCCTGGTGCAAAGCGGACTGCGCATCACAGCCTAAAATGAGTGGAGAGGTCAGACTCCACGTGCATGGGCTATATTCTGAATTCATGTATTTTTTGGTGCTGAAGTTCTGTGTTTGAGTTTGCCAGCCTGAATATATTTCTGAAGCAGTGCGTTTTTATAACACCTAGAATGACTTCTACCAATTTCTTTTTGAGTTCTGTGTGTTCAGTTAATTAACAAACCAACGAGTTTCTCCTTTTCCAATACTTAGGATAGTTGAAAGGTTCTTTTAGCCTTCTAAAGAATTCTTTATTGCATTCTTGAGCAAAGCCACAATGTGGTTAAGGATATGCAAGAGTAGAATATAATAATGTTTTCATTCAGTTTTGAATGCAATTTGCCATATCATTAATCACTTCTGAAGAATGTAAACATAGAATCATAGAATAGTTAGGGTTGGAAAGGACATTAAGATCATGATACAATCCATTTCAGGTGCATCATTTGACAGGTTTTTTATAATTAAAAAAGCATGACATTTTAAATGAATGTTAAATATATTTGTTGTAACAAAAGGAACTTCATAATCTTGGAAGCAATTTGAATGTATTTCATTATATTTACTGAACAGTAGCTTTAGTGTTTTCCTTGTATTTTATATTGTTATCCGTAGACACTTTTTATGTGTCTGCAGGTTTTCACATGTTGTTATGAATTAATTTGTTCTTGTATTTCATAGGACTATTTTAAAGGAGAGTGGTTTTGCAAGGTACCTTCATTCAGCTGTCTTAATCAATGGAGCTATGCTAATTTTTGGTGGAAACACTCATAATGATACTTCCCTGAGTAATGGTGCAAAGTGTTTTTCTGCTGACTTCCTCGCATATGATATAGGTATGCATTGTTTTCTTCTCATGTGAGTTTTAAGTACCACAGTGTTGCTTTCTCAACTCAAGCTAATGTGGGTCTTTAAAGTGTTGATCCCAAACACCTTCAAGTTGTTTATAAATTGTATTGTAAAATTAAAACCAGTCTTTTTTTCCATAGTAGGTTTGCTGTTTGAGGTTTAAAAAATGTGCCCAGTACCATGTTATAGTATGAGTAGTGGATATGTTGTTGCTAAATGAATTGCAAGAGTTGGTGCATTTTTGGTGTTACGAAAATGTGTTGAACGCAGGCACTAGTGTTTATTTATTTTTCATAATGAATAGCTACATAGTACTAATAAAATATGGTGCTTAAGTTAAAAAACAAAACCAAAAACCAAACAAAAACCAAACAAAAAACCCCCACAACACCTAACCCCAAGAAATCCAAAACAGAAACCAAACCGAAGACCCAAACATACAAAACTCTACCAAAAACTAACACCACCAACACCAATTGAAATAAACCCACTTCTCCTCAGATAGAACTTGAGAGGTTTCTAAAAAGGTTTGGAATTGGTGGCAGTTTGAAAAATGCATTGCTTAGTGCTTCTGTAGAGGCACCACAGTGGGTCTGAATTGAAAATCAAGGGATGGAGAAGCCAAGGCAGGCAGCAGTCTGAAAGGTGAGGTGAGGTAGTCAAGTGGTGATGCTCAAGAAACTGATAAAAGGTGGAGCTGCCGCAAGCTGAAGAGCAGTTTGGAAACATAGGATGTCTACATCACAGGAAGTAGAGTGTAGAGAAATACTGCTTGGGAGATGGACTGTGGTAGATAATGGTTGTAGTTAACAGACACAGGTTGGGGGTGATGGATGAGATGCATGGGTTTCACTGGGTATCTTCCTCTGATAAGTTGCCTCCCTGTCTCCTGCCTCTTCCTGTCCTTTTCAGATCAGAGTATTAATTAAAAGATTCCTGCCTTTGAGAAGGAAATAGGTTACTTGATCGGAATAACTGCCTTTGTATATGTCTGTTTCACATATGTTTTAGCAATATCTTACCCGCAGTCTAACATGAGTGGTCTTGCTGAGCAGGAGGAAAATTCTGGGGCATGCTCCCTTGCATAAAATAATGGGATACCTATATTAAATGCATTAGGGCAATAGTAGACTATAGAATACATTTGTATCATTATGGTAAGGATAAAAATGTGTTTCCCTGGATAATAGTGCAATGAAAATGGCTGTTATTTGTGCTTAGCTTCTTGGACAGAAATAGTCTTAGGAGAATGGTGCTAAAAAAAGGGTTTACTTTTGAAGCACCAAAGCCTGCTAATGTACAGTATAAATATCACAATACAGAATTCATTCCCTGTTATCCGAGTTCAAAAGTAGGAGTGAAGAGCAGCAAAAGAACCTCACTGAAATTTGATGGCAACCAGTTGGGAGGAAGCTGGAATGTCATTCAGGAAGAATGAGATGATTGGAAGTGACAGTTGACGTGAGATAATGGTTAATGGAACAAGGTGCAAGTCATACACTTAGGGAATGATAAAAAACTGTTCTAAAAAATTGAATGACAGTGGTTTCTGTGTCAGAGTAAGGAGTGGCGTGTGGCTGTAAAAGTGACCTATGTAGTCCTAATGAAAAGAAGGAGGAAGCATCGATACCATTCCCAAAGCTCTAGATATCTTTGAAGGATTTTGGCAACACACATTTAAGAAAGACAAACTCAAACAGGGCAAGTGGTATTAAGGAGCCTTTAGTAGGTAATAAAAGGATGTGGTATATTTAATTTTGCAAGAGAGTAGCTGAGAGCAGGAAAGATTGTTGCTGATATATATATGATAAGAATACACTTTGGGGGAAAACTGGTTAAAAGACACTGTCAAGGCAAGACTACTTGGTTGTAAGCTTTCAGTTTGTAGAATGGTTCCAGCCATTAGAGTCGTGCAGTTATGGAAAAGCCTCCCTATAGGATTGTGGGGGCTGTAAATCTAAGGGAATTTAATGAGTCCATATCTGTTTCCTGTCTTGTTTATTGCCACTGCTGTTCTTACCATAAATAGTTTTTCCTTTCCCTAATGTTCATGTGTGTATTTTATGTGTGGGCTGCAAATACAAACACACAGGTCATATTTTTGCCAAAAAGCACAGCCACTTGTCCTGGGAGCTAAAAACTGGGGAACGTGTCAGAGCAGTCTGTGAAATGGACTCGTGCATGATCCTGTTGAAATTAGCCTGTGGCTAGTGCCTGGATCTAGTCTTGATAAGCATTTGCCAGCTGACTACAGAGGTAGAAGAGGGTGAGACAAGATCCTTTTCATAGGAATAGTTGATGGCTCTTCATGGTTTTCTGTTTAAATATCAATGCAATGCATTTGCTTTCATACAAAAATGATCAGTAAATTAAGTACATGGAACATATATGTGTTACTCCCTGCCAGATTCACTGAGTGTGTGAATAATGCCTTTCAGAACAGTTGCATTTTTTGACTGTATTTTCCTGTATTACATATTCTGTAGCTTCTTGTAGGCATCTGATGGTGTGAGCTATTGATTTTGTTCTCACTTCAGTTTACATCTGGTTTTAATTTTTAATGAAATAGAGCTCCCTCCTTATTTTAGAGGATAGTATTACTTATTGGTCTACATTTATTTGTAGAATGTACACTTGAGAATCAATAGTACGAATCCCAGGACCTGAGTAAGTGTAACTTTGACTTTCATGCACCAGGAATTTGTGCTCTTACTTCATGAAAATGTTGTATGCTTTTTTCAAGTGGAATGATATATTGTTTTTTCTAGTTAATTACAATACTTAATATGGTAATTATGTGTTTTTGCGAGTCGTATTCTCCATGTGTTATCAACCTGATAAAATACAAACTAAACAGTTGTAGTAATTACTCTTAAAAATAATTCTATGAAGATGGATTTGATTCAGACTTAATATTCTGTATTATTCAGTTCACCAAATGGAAAACACAGTCTCACAGCTTGCATTATATAAATTCATACTTTTTCAGAAGACAGTAAATACTTGTTTTACTAAAAATTAAATGATTATGTAATGGGCATATTTCAGAATTTTTTTTTACATCATGAGTTTTTGAATAGTGATTGGAAGAAAAAATATATGATGCTATCAGTATCACATTTCCTCGATATCTTGCAAAGGATGGAGTGTAATACTCTGTCGTGTAAAAAATGGATGCTGTCTAGAAACCAGCTGAATCCTTGAGATAGAGCCTATACTATTTATGTTCAAGCAGGGCTATAGAGTACTTTTGATTATCTCTCTTATTATGTGTGACATAGTCATGGATAAATGGCTTCAGCCTTTTATTATCCATGAAAATGCTTTCTGGTTTTCATACTAATGTGAAATGACTATATGGGGGGTGTGATGGTTTAACCTCAGCCAGCAGATAAGCCCTGAACAGCCACTTGGCATAATCTCCACCATAGTGGGATGGGAAAGAAAAGCAGAAGGGTAAAAGAGACAAAATTCATGGGTTGAGATAAAGAGTTTAATATGAAAAGCAAAAGCTGCTCATGCGAGCAGAGCTTAAACAAGGAACTCACTCACCACTTCCCATGGTCAGGCAGGTGTGCAGTCATCTCCAGGACAGCAGAGCTCCATCACCCGCAACGGTTACTTGGGAGGACAAACACCATCACTCCCAGTGTCCCTCTTTTCCTCTTTCCCTATGTTTACATGCTGACCATGACCCATATGATGTGGGGAACTGACCTTTAGGTCATTGGGGATCAGCTGTCCCAGCTGTCCTTCTGCTTGCTTATTGTGTACCCTTAGCCTGCTTACTGATGTGGTGAGGAGCAGAAAAAGCCTTAACTGTGTCTAAGTGGGGCTCAGCAATAACAAAAACATCCCGGTGTTATCAACACTGTTTTCAGCACAAATCCAGAACATTGCCCTGTACCAGCTACTATGCAGAAAATTAATTCTATCTCAGCCAAAACCAGTACAGAGGATATTAATCTCAGTTAAGTTTATCTAAAAGAGGCTGTTTTCGAACAAGATCTGGTAATACTGACTACTTATCTAGTCAGTGGAGAGACGCAAGTATTTAATTAGTACTTGCAATAATGTTGTAATATGATATGAATTCCGGCAGTTAATTTTGCCAAGCTTAGGTCAAATTGCCTTTTTTTCTTTACCTTTTTTTCTTTTCTGGAATCAACCATTGTTCTCAAGGTACTGAACTTAGTCTACACGCATAAGTTTTAGACAGTTAAATGTGTCATGAGCCAAGAGCTCAATTCAGTAATTTTAAATACTTCATTTGAATATACTTGTTAAAGCTGAAGACTTGGGTATCCGGAGAATAAGATGTATTATGATGCCTTAATTTTCATAAGTAAATATTGTTTGGTGTGCTTACTTAAATAGCAGTAAATGTACTTATGACAGGAAGTCTCCTGCATAAACTGGGCTTTAGAAACCTGGCCTTGCCCCCAAATTGCTCTGTATCTCCTTGCAGGTCCACACTTGGTTTTTCTCATAGAGGTGACAGCTGTTACTGCTTACGTGATGTTGAAAGAGGAACCATGGCAGTGGGGACTGGGCTGCCGCTGGACTAGTGGTTGGCCCGCAACTGATGTTGGTTATAGCTTTTCTTTGTCTGCTGTTCACTGGAGAGCCATAGTTGCCTGTTCAGTATACAAAAAGAGGCTGAAAGGCTTCTAGTGGTGAGCTCCTGCCTACTATGAATGTAATGTCAGTGTTAAACCTAGGACGTTTATTTAATTCTTCTATTATAACATTTTGAAAGATACTTGTAGCTTTTTTCTCATTTAGAAAAAGAATTAGAATAGGTGTATATAGCGAAAATAAATGTGCAGTGCTTGTGAAAGTCTGTGCTGTGTGACAGCTCTTTGGAAATCAGGGAATTGCGTACATAATAATGGCAATACTAAGATGTGTTCGTCTGAAACTCTGGTTGCAAGCTTGTAATTAATAGGGTTGTATCTTTCAAAATAAGATATTATCTTGTTCTTCAGTCTTTGCTGTGTAATTGAGAAACTATATATTAGGACCTGTATCCCAAGTTCTCCCAACTCCTTAACACTACTTTGTAGTATATCAAAATTGCATACCATTGGGAGGCTGAGACAGAGTAGAAAGAATAATCACCACTGACTTTAATTTCTATAGAGTGCTTAGATCCCACGGGGATTAGTTCAAATGAATGTATAATAGGGCTGGAGAGGAAGTGTGACATGCACAGTATTGATGTTTTTCTTATGTTTTCTTCTTGGTACAAAGTGTGATGTTAGTTCAGTCTGCTTTTTTTCTTCAGCTACGAATATCATGAGTGGACTATTGTTGGCCTCAATTTCAGGATTGTTTTTACTGCCCATACAGATGTAGAGCGGTTCAGCCAGGCTAGTGTGCTGCGGAGATTTTTCTTAGTACTTGGTAAATTATGTGTATTGTATAAGGAATAGAATACACTTCAGAGAGAAACCAAGGTGATATGGAACCAGACAAAGTCCTAGCCTGACTCTGCTCCAAAGAAAGTATTATTGTTCTGTAGAAGTTGGTGTAGTGCATCCCCCTCAGTAACTGGGCTGAATTCTGTGAAAGGATAAAAGTAGTGAAATAAATAGCATTCCATGCAAGTAGTTCTTAGTTTCATTTAAACATTTAGCGCAAAATGAAATCACTTGGTGAAGACATCTCATTCTTTGGCCGTTAGTAAGGATTACTTGATGCAAGTTAGGAAAATTTGAGGATATGCTTTATACATGAATTTACATTAATTTGATCAAAAATATCATACTTGAACCAGCTCCAATGGGCTGAATGTGCGCCTGTATAATCGGAATGACCAAAAAACTATTACGGATTCCTTTTTTCTGCAATTGGCCTCCTGATATTGCAACAATGTCAGAAAATCCTCCCAGAGAAATTAGAACTGTTTTAGTTTCCCCCCAAATACTAGAAGTTGCACTATGAATATTCAGTCACATTCCATCTTTTGGGCTGTACCAGCAATGGGCTTTTTTGAGCAAGAATCCTCCTTGCTCTGTTCTCTCCTGTAGGCTTGGGAAGAATAGAGGGGTGCAGCATTACAGCTGGTTTTTCTTTTACCCTCCATCTTTGGTACAAAAACACACCATGTGTCTGTCTTTCTTACACTGCTCTATAATTAATGTTACAGTGCTGATAAATGTATAAGTTTGATCTATAATTTATATGACCTTGTCATTATTGGAAGACCATGTCCATGTGGGTTTTTATTTTCTAAAGGGAAGCTCAATGTACACCATGGGGAACCTGTCAATATACTACTTAAAAAACCCCTCAACTACCACACTATGTATTTATGTACATATATGTATTAAATCCGTACTTATATGTATCTGTATATAAAATGCACACATGTAAATGTTGAAAGACTTGTTTTCAGCCCAACAGCAGGTAAAAAATTTCAAAGCTATACTCTTAAAACTTTAGGATATATTTTTGAACTGTTATCTTGGGATTAAGAAGTTGTCTCTTTGATTTTTAATTGTAAAACTGTGACACAAGGGCCCTATAGTGGTTTAAGCCCCCCGGCAACCCAGAACCACGCAGGTGCTCGCTCACTCCTTGCCCTTCCTCCCCTGGCTCCGGGAGGGATGGGGAGGAGAATCGAAAGAATGTAACTCCCAAGGGTTGAGATACCAGCAGTCCAGTAACTGAGGTGTAACACAAACCACTGCTGCTGCCACCAATAGTAATAATGATAAGGGAAGTAACAAGGGAAGAGAATACAACCACTCGCCACCTCCAACCGATACCCAGCCTGACCCGAGCAGTGATCTCACCCTTCCCGGGTAACTGTCTGCAGTTTATGTACTGGGCATGACGTGCTGTGGTATGGAATACCTCTTTGGTCAGTTTGGGTCAGGTGTCCTGTCTCTGCTTCCTCCCAGCTTCCCCTCCTCCCTGGCAGAAAATGAGACTCAGAGAGTCCTTGGTCAGAGTAAACATTACTGAGCAGCAACTGAAAACATCGATGTTATCAGCGCTGTTCCCAGGCTGAAAGTCAAAACCACGGCACTGCACCAGCTACTAAGAAGGAGAAAAATGACTGCTGCTGCTGAACCCAGGACAGCACACCCCCCCAGACTTAAAACTCTTGCATTTTTATTCCAGTCAGAGTTTAGGAAAGTAATTTAGATTATATCTTATGAGGTGCAAAATTTGTGTGTAAAAATAGATTGTTTGTGTGCACAGAATTAGAACTTAAAACAGATTCTAACTACTGAGACCAGTATTTGAAGAATCAAAAAGAGGAAGAAAAAATGTTTTTTTCTAGGCATAAGGATATTTATTTTGGTACCTGGCCAGAAGGTAATGTTAGTAAATGTGTTTCTGTATGCTTAAGGCAGTTCCTGTAGTTTCAGTTTATGAAATATTCAGTCTCAGTCCTTTTGTTTCATATATGCCAGTTGCTAAGGTATCTGGACACCTAGAAAGGTATAGGGAATGACTTGACAGGAACCTTTATGAAAACCAAAACTGGAAATTGCTGGAATGTGGAAGCTGCTTCTGTTCTCCTTCCTAGTGGCAATTGTATTTCAGCATTGTCTCTGTCTATCGCAGAAGTGCAAGAACTAACACCTTTAATAGAATAACATATTCTGCAATGTTTCTTTTGTAAGTCTCATCATACTCTGGATTCAGTTTATTATTATGGCTTAATAATATGCAAATTTAGTTGCTTATGAAAGGCTGTATTTCATGTGAAATGTGAAGTTTCTGCTAGGGTATTCAAACAAAGCTTAAACTTTTCCCTGTTTGGAAAAACACTTCAAGATTATCTCACGAGATTAACTTTAGCTTCATTTGTAATCAAACCCATTGCTTATATTTTACAATAAACCAAATTGTATATTCATAAACTGTTTGCTTTTAAAGTAAGTTGGTTTTAGTCTTTGTCATCAGCAAAATGAGTAAGTTTAAATGTTTGTAAAGATCTTATTTTAATGCAAACACATCTAGTTTTACAAGTCTCCCTCCTTCTGGAGTTACAAATAAATTATCAGTGTGCTGTGGCAACGAAGATGTAAAGCAGTAGCTACGATAGAAGTTTTATGCATCCCTTAGCACTTCAGTCATAAACATAGTTCTGATACAGTCTGTAGTAGCAATTGCCTCCATATCACTGTACTTTTAGGAGAGCAAAACTGGAATATAATGCACTAATTGCTCCATTTAATAGTAAAGCTTGGGGTAGTGGAGTTCTTTTAATATTACTTAGGGAGACGCTGTTACATATGTAGGCCCTGCGGTACATGTTAGATCTATAGTTTAAATTCAGTTCATGCTCCTTCAAACACATCTGCCTTTGTTTTCCTGAGAATAAGGAGTTTCTTTATTATCTGAGTAAAGAAAAATACATAGGCAGTGTGGGGTGAATTGGAAAATAAAGGGTTTTCTTGTTTGTATCAAACCTTTGTGATGTTACAGTTGTTCAGAGTGCTTAGTTGCCCAGTTACAAAAGAAAGCGAAACAAACAGAAGATTAATGTATCTCCGTACTGTGTGAACCAACATTTCTTCTTTTACCAGATTAGAACTAATTCAGTAGCTATTGAAAATATGTAAAGAGAACACAGAAGCATAATCTGACAGTGTATTCTGCATAGCGAATAAGTCTGTGCTGTGGGTGTTGAGTATGATTAAGCAGAATCAATACATTGGCATTTCAAAACTATTTGAATTCTTTAAATACTTTTAAATTGAGAAGTGGCTTGATAATGTAAACACAAAGTAGGTAGCATTGTATACCTTTTCTTAAAGCTTAGCTCCAAATGTTGTAAGATGTCACTAAACCTGCCTGCCAGTGCAGAAATACAGAAATGATCCCAAAAGTAAAGTATGAAACACTGGTTGCCTCTTCAGGGACTGACCTAACAACTTCTGCTCCCAATTTCTAACATTTTCCTAATTTATTGTTTTCCCCTCTGTTTGGAGGAACAGCATGACTTTGGAGTAGTGATAAGCTACCTAGCTTGGACAGTTAGGGCACTTTCCTCAGAAATTAAAGTTGTATGTTTAAATCCCATTGGGTAGGAAATGACCCTCTTTCTCTTCTGTCTCAAATAGCGACTCTAGCTGCTATTCAATTGTGTAAGTCTTTTTCTTTTCATTCTTTAAAGGGAACAGCAAAAGTATCACTTTGAGAGTGTTCCACCTGCACGTTCTGAGTGGGATGCTTCTGTCTAGTCCTGAGTACAGTATTGAGCATTGCAGGGTGGGGAAGGGAAATGAAGATGAGGTGTAAATAAGCTTCTTTTCTGTTCAGTGCTTATAGTTTTCCACCTGAGTTTCTATAGTGTTTTCTGCAAAGGGAATATTTCAGTTCTGTTCTTTACAAAATTTTGTAGATTTAGGAATTGTCAAGATTTTTAGGGTCATTCTCACAGTCTTTTCAGTTGTTGAAAATAATGGAGATGTGCAGTTCTCTTAGATTTTCATAAATCAGAATTTGAACTGGAGATAGTTGAATGCTCAACTTGGATAATTTGCAAAACTGCCCCACTAACTTAATTCAGATATGAATTTAATGGAGCTATTTTAACTTGCTTCTGCTCCAGTTCTGCCCTACTGTTTAAAAATAGATTGTTCAAAATTGGGTAAGGGTAAACTTGATGCTGCCCTCCACTCCTACACCGGTTTTTAATGGTGTGCTCAACTATGTCTGAAGAGCTGAAGTCACTTGTAAAAACACTTGCAGGAGTAACAGGATGAGCTAGGATCCTGTATTTTGTAAATTTGATCTTGATTAAATATTTTCAAGCAAATCAGCAGGTACAGGTGACTGGGTAAAATACAGGGGTTCAAGACCTGTCCTGTTGGGGTGTGGACCCTCTAGTGCACTGCCCCATGCGAAGTTCAGCTGGGGTTTTTCTCTGCCACCATCAGATGGATCACTGCACATCTGATGCATTTCTGTGGCATGTTTAATTCTGTGATATGTGTGGCTGTCAAATTCACTTTGGAGCCGCTTCAGTATCATCTGGTAACCAATTTCATGTACACTAGGGGGAATATGATTTTTTTTTCTTATAATGTTATAATGTGGTACAACTTGTTCTTGAAGCACAAACCTTTACTAATTGTTGTGGTTTAAGCTCAGCCTTAAATCAGCCACATGCTTCGCTCACTCACTCACTCCCCCCGGCTCCCAGAGGGATAAAGAAGAGAATCGAAAGAATGTAACTCCCAGGGGCTGAGATAAGAATGGTCCAGTAACTGAGGTATAACACAAACCACTGCTGCTACCACCAATAATAATAGTAATAAGGGAAATACAAGGGAAGAGAATACAACTGCTCCCACCTGCCAGCCGATACCCAGCCTGACCCGAGCAGTGATCTAACCCTTCTGGGTAACTGCCTCCGGTTTATATAGCGGGCATGACGTGCTGTGGTATGGAATACCTCTTTGGTCAGTTTGGGTCAGGTG
>JAOEHY010024891.1:0-13041 GCA_025447955.1 Psilopsiagon aurifrons | reverse complement strand
TAGGGATGCTGGGGAGGGACTCTTCATTAGGGACTGTAGTGATAGGACAAGGGGTAATGGGTTAAAACTTAAACAGGACAAGTTTAGATTGGATATGAGGAAGAAATTCTTTCCTGTAAGGGTGGTGAGGCACTAGAATGGGTTGCCCAGGGAAGCTGGGAATGCTCCATCTCTGGCAGTGTTCAAGGCTAGGCTGGACAAAGCCTTGGGTGACATGGTTTAGTGTGAGGTGTCCCTGCCCATGGCAGGGGGGTTGGAAGTAGATGATCTTGGAGTCCTTTCCAACACTAACTATTCTATGATTCTGTAAACACTCTATTCAAAGCAGTCTACAGAAGCATTATAGCAAGGCAGAAAGCATAAACAGTTTTTTATAAATACCCACTAGACAAACCTGTTCCTTCAGCAGCTTTAGCCTACTGCATACAATTCATTATAATGCAACACTCAGAAGTTACAATACATGACTTCAGGAAAAAATCTGCATTTTCAAAGGATACGTGGCACAGCAAAGGGCTGGGCAAAAGCATGGAAGGCAGATCCCCATGTGATTTGCCAGGGAGCAATGTAGGTATATACAAACCTCAATTTATAAAAGAGTTCCCAAAGCTAGAGAGGAAAAAAAAAAAGAAAAAGGGAATAATTCAGTGATTTGGCTAAGAATCAACATGCTTTGCAGTGCATGAATATCCTAAGGATTTTACTGGTCACCCTAAAGTTCTTACTGGTCTACCAGAAACCTTAAGACTTCCAAAACCAATGTAATAATAAAACAAATATCTTTAACATGCAATTCATTGCTCTACTACCAGACACTGATGAGATGTTTAGAAGGTCACATATGCTTTCTCAAGCAAACACAAGTGCTTTGGGAAGAGAAGTCTTAGCTGTCTCATAGCATACTGGATACAGTACCAATAGGACTGATGATCTGGAAGTTTACCTATCAGTTAGGGCTATCTGATTTCCCTTTTTGGTGACCTGAAACACCTAGAAAGAGAAAGTTAAAGTTACCTTGCTGAAGAGTATGGACATGAAGAAGAGATCTAGCAGCATGGTCTCAGTAAAACTTTTGTAATCAAAAGTAAAGAACAGCACTGTGAAAATAACAGTGACATACTGGCACGTTGGGCTACTGAATGATGAACGCAGTAACTTCAAGCCAGCTATTGTGATCATTAAAGCACCCAACCTGTATAAGAAATTCACACAAAACAGTTACTTATCTCCTGTCCTAAAGGGCTTTAAAGACCACCTATATTGTTACTGTCATGCACTGCCAATCTCTTCAAACTCGAGCTTTAAATTTATGTTTGCTTCTGGAGTTTTGCAGGGGGGTGGCTGGGTGGGTTTTAATTTGTTGTTTTTTTAAAGACAGCCTCAGATTATTTGTATTTAAAGGCTACTATCCTAATCTTTCCAACAGTACTCTCAAACCAGTGTTCATGGATTAGCATTGTTTAGAAGTGTCGCTAAATCAGGAGGTGAAATATCCTTGTACTCTGAACAGAAAATCTGGTTTTTAATTTAGGTTATGAATATTGAGATGTAAAAATGCCAGCACTGCTATAAATTAATCAGCAAGAGGATGTTAATGAACACTGGATTATCATTGTTTCCTCATGGCTATACTGCTCTAGCTTATAATGGCGGAAACACAACTTAATGATAAACTTAGTAACTCTTTTTCAGAGATTGCAACTGACAGATCAGACGGTTATAAAAATAATGTTAATGTAATAGCAACATTCCTTCCAAAGGTCTTGCAGTGACAAGAGTAATGAACCCAAAGGAAGAGCTTGATAGATCCAGGGATTATTAAACTTAAGATAAAAACAAAAAAAAAAGGCACAAAAAACCACCCCAAAACAACCCCACACTCAAAGAACCTCCTCCCTCCCCCTGATACTCCATTTTGTGTCAAGATTTATCTTTTTCTACAACACTTCTTAATTAATAGAACTTAAAATACAAAACCAGCTACTTGGTCTCTGTTCTTGGAGGCAAAAAATGCAGGATCTATTACTGAACTCTCATTTGCTGAGACAGTCACCTACATGGGAGTTTATAACTAAGGCTCAATTTAAGAGCCAGTATGCAATTCCATCTGGATACAGATTATACTCAGTGGCCACAAGGCCTGGGGAGTTTCTCGATGAGAGCAGAAAGCTGCAGAGGGGCTGCAAACTGGCAGACCAACTCAGGAAACATTACATAAGTCATAAATTTGCATCCGACAGAATACCAGAACATACTGTTGCTATCTTGAACTTGCAGTCTTGATAGCATAGACTCTGAAGATCAATAAGGAAATTCTGGTATCACACTACTAGATAATTCTGCAACCTACAATCTTTAGAGTATATGCTATGAATTGGGTTCCTAGTTTAAGACTGTAATACTCCATTTGATTTAAATCAGCAAAGTGACACGATTCTATCAGAGCTTTCAAAGAAAAATTTTATTCATTACCTTAGTTTAAAGGCAATAGTAATAAATGTCTTCACACTGAGGCCAGAACTCACTGTTTAATTTCCCACCACAAAAGACATATTCAGATTACTTGATAGCCTTTTCTACTTACTCAGTATCCAGTTTCTTTGGACTAGCAATATTCTTAGCGCTGCTACTAAGCTCATTGAGGACTATCAGTGGATAGATAATATTCTTCTCTATGAAAAGGAGCCAAATATGAAGTTTCTCAAACCACATAACGTGTGCAGCACCTATCAAGGTATATTAAAAAGAAGTCAGATTGCACTGTCAAATCCAACTTAGCTAGCAGAATAAAGATTCTTGAACCAAGTGATTTGTGGAGCCAAATGCTAACTGTATTTTCATACTGGACTTGCCTAAATTTACCTAACCAAAATAAAGAGAAGCTCTTGTTAAGCTACTGCTGGCAGCCCCAGTAAGGTTTTGGCACTGTTACACACCTATACAAAATGTATTAAAGTCTGCAAGCTACTTGCTTTCTGCACATGGCAGGATACAGACCGGGTTGTCACCTCTTCAATAATTTCAACATTGATACTGATGAAGCTAACTGACATTACGCATTCTCTCACACAAAAGGATGTTTTCCAACCATATTCAAACTAAAAGACTTCTGGTTTATGACTACAATATAGAAGAGCATATGTAACCTGCCAACACAGATGTCTGAGACATCAGAACTTCTTTTAAACTTCCACAGCAATTACAAAATATATAGCAGGACTGCCATATTTCAAAGTAATGCAAATGTAGATGATGAGAAAGTTTATTTTACATAGTGGAACTGACACATGCAACTGCACACGTCTAGATGAGCCCCAGCAAAAACTGGAGTTCCTTTTCCATGCCAGATGCCATAAGGACTATTAGTCCTTGACACGGCATAATTTCTCCAAGTTGCAGGGATCAAACTGTGAAGTGCTACAAACTTACATTTAACATTACTGGACAGGACTTTCAGCTTTCCTGAAACACTGCTACGTATGGAAATACTGAAGTCAAGTATCAGCAGAAGGGCACCAACTGCAGATTCCTTATAGATTAAAAAAAAAAACAAAACCCCTAACACTTACAATTACGCTATTGCACTTTTCACTTTTTCCTCCAAGTAGTTTAGCATATTAAAATTCTCTGCTTCTGGAAGCAGCAGAATGCTTCCTTTCTTTTCACTACTGAATTACCTTGAAAATTAACTGAAAAGAAAAATCAAAAGCGTCTTCAGCTGTTTCTAAGCCATTTCTGATAGAAACTTTTTCTGACTGCTGTTAACAATAAAAACATCACAACTGTGGAGGCACTGCAATCTACTGGTACATTTACCCATAGTGGAAAACTGACCAGCACTATAACTACATATTTTCTGCAGCCTCCAAGGCAAGATTTCATGGAAATGTAGACTTTAACACAAGGTCAAATTATGTGTCTATGCAGATCAATTGGACCTGCAAGAATGAACCCGTTGGGTGCTTTTCAATTAGTACGTAACTTGCACTACTTTCTGTTGTTAGACACAACAATAGCATTAAGAATCAAATGCATGCAAAGATCAAATCTCCAATAGCATTCACCATACCTAAACCTCAAAAACTTACGATCTTGAAGAAATACCTAGTGAAAAACACTCTACCTTCATGAAAATTAAGGCAATCACTAGCACAAGCTTTGCAACCTGAGATTTTGAAGACTGTGCTTTAATAGACCTGCTCTGAGACAATGTTAGCACATCTAATATATTGTCAACATCAGTTAAGAGACACAGTATCATGGAATCGAAGCACAAGAAACTACATTTCTAGATCAGATGTCATTAAACACTCAAGAGGTAAGAATAATATAACAAGAAGAGATTAAGTGCATCAACAGGTAACTTGAGTTGATCAGCAACTACAGCAAGTACAAAAGTGTGTCATGAATTATACTTACTTCGGACTTCAAACTGATAGTATTCCTTGGTTTTCAGCAGTGGGTGAGAAAAGCAATGCCAAGGAAGTTGCTTTCGGAGTTGAGGCAGAACATAATGGGTCACAAAGCCTACCGTACCCACCAATGCATAGAGAACATAACTTAAAATAGGCTAAAAAGAAGAAATGAAGAAATTAAGGTTTGTAGTTTATAAAGAAAAACATACACTAATAATGTAATACCTTTTCTAGCACCTAGGCAGGTGCTCCTTGTAATATTAAGTTGGTAACCTATTTGCTCATGAGTAGCTGTACTACACACTTTGAAATGCTTAGTAAAAATTTTGTTCTCCAAGCATTTCTTGTTTGATCTTCAAGTAAAAATAGTACACCAATCTTCCTACATAGACCATTGCTTCTGACCCATCTGCATTGCATTTTATAAATGATAAACCTATTATCCTCTAAAGGCTGAACCCAATTTACATTTTCATCTGCTGGAGAAAACAAATTATGAGTCTAAGGAAAAAAAATGTCATTAATCTTCTATTCTCTTGAGAAGTTGGTGAATAAGAAGCCCCCCACAGAAAACTCTTCCACAGAAACCACAAAATACTGCTGTATTAAAGTGGTATGAAGACTAGCCTTCACAGTAACACTTCCTAGACATCAAAATTTTCTCTGAATTTCTAGATATATCATAACAAAATTAGAATTGCATTACTTTGTTGTAAGATCTTGATTCAGAAATTCTGTGAAGCCTAAGCCTATAGAACTGGTAAAGAGCATATAGTCAAGTTTTCCTAACATGAAAGAAAGCAACGTTTGGAAGGAATGCAAAAGTCCAGCCATACAAGAAAAGATGTATTTTCCTTAGAAAAAACCCTAGTATATCTGGTTATATAGACACTTCACCTGAAAACTTGAAGCTACCTAAACACATATGCTTTTTCAAGTTAGTTTCTTTAACTGCAGGCACCAGCAGGAGAGTAAAATCCCTCTAAAAAACATGAAGAAAGCTTTCATTTGCCTGACAGAAGGCCATTCATAAACTAACCAATAGTTCCATTACAAGAATACTGAAACAAGAAATTCAGTAACTGCAATGCTTCAGGCAAATGCCTTGACTTATGAACACAGGATCTGGTCCCATGTTATCATTATCACATAGAAGTCATATATACACAAAGTATCTGAAGCAGTAGTATTAGCTAGACTAATAAAAAACTGAAAGGCTCACTGAAGTCCTGTAAATAACTACTCTAGTAAAGCAGAACTCCCTCTCCTATGCCATAGTCTACAAACATGCACATGAACATGCAATTGCCAAGTCAAGGTTCAGACCCTCAATAGTGAAGAATCAAGCCTTCTAGACTTTTTAGTTTCATTTTTCCTTACTCCCAAATGATCCTGACATGATTTAACTGAGATAGACACAGAAGAGGACACTGTGTTAGTGACTGAAGTAAAAATCCAGAATGCAAGAATAAACTAGGTAAAGAGCAGAAGAGTTTTTGGGCACATAAAACGGGAATATGAAGATGTATTTGTCACACTACAGATTTAAAGACAATCTAAAACTAGTCAGGAAACACAATATACTACCAGGAAAAGCTTTATATCGCATTGGAGTATTTATATGCAGAAGACAAACACTAGACATGATGTAACACCTTACCTGTAAAACTGTAAATACTGTACTGACGTGAATTGCAAAATAGAGTACACCAATGACTATACACACAATCAGGTCAGACTGCAATCGTTCACTCTGCAGAGTCAAAACATAAATAATTTTAGAAAATGCCAACTTAGTGTTCTTCAGATTCTTAATGCCCATCACAGTAACACTGAAAATGTTTGAAGATCTTCTAATGATGCCAGTGTTAATTACTTCAAATGGAAGTCACCAGAAATTCCAGAGAACAAATCTTATGGCTAAGAGCATTAGATCAAATGAGGTAAGTGGAAAGATGAACACTCAAAGTGGGGCAAGAGAAGTTAATACATCCAATATATTCTCTCTCCAATTTTGGACTTTGAGGTGGCATAAAGACCCCATCCCTTGCAGCACTGATGAACAAACTGGAAGGGCTAACCTACTTCCCCATTTATGATCCAAGCATTGCTGAGACTATGGGGCAACTGGGAGCTCTGGACAGCAGCTACCTTGACAGAGCTAGTAACTAGGAGGAACAAACAGGTTCTTTAATACTTTTCCCTCCTCCTTTGCAGAAGGGTAAAGGATAGATTTGGAATAATCCTGATAAACAATTCCAAATTTTCCATTATGCCTAAAAAGTTAATACAAGTTCTTGGCAACAGGCAAAAAATAACAAAATACAAATGCCAGGCTCAGTCACAAGGGGGCAATATGTACTTAGGGCCACTCCAACTCAGTGTCTCCAAGTTTAGACACACTAAGCTTCTTAAGTCTTTTATTTGCTGCTCCACTGTATTAAGAATACTGTTTCAATATTACTTCCATAAATAGAGTGAATTTGTATTAAAAATTCCAAGTACATCCTAAAGTAACTGGAACAGGTTACATCTGCTTCTTAAAAAGAAAAAAAAAAACCCCACCAAAAACCGCAAAACAAAACCCAAAATAAACAACCCAACCAAAACCACCCAACAATCAACCTCGAAACTACAAACAAAAAAAAAATAAAAACAAAACAACCAACCAACAACAAAAAAAATACCCCACACCACTTTAAACCACTTTTATTTTCTGCTTCTGGCTCAGCAGGCACAAAGCTCTTCTCAGAATTACCCAACATGCTGAGTTAATATAGTTTTACCACCACTAACTTCTGCACAAAAGTAAGTATCATTTATTACCAGTGAGCTAGAAGAAAACAGTCTATGATACTTAAATGAATTCACACTAGGGAATGCAAATTCCAATTCATTCCTCCTTTTAAATAACCTGAATTGCAATATAATATTGTACTCTCAGTGTTGTACATTGTTTCATCTGCAGATTTAATGGACATGCTCTGATAGCCATTCTAAGTCAACACCATGGTAACTAAGTATTGTTAGCTAAGTAAGATCTAGATTGATGCTATACAAGTCAACATAAAGTAAATGCTTAGATTAAACAGAAAAAAAATACAATTAAAAAGCCTACTTACCACAGAATTTCTAAGCTTTTCAGGTAAAGGATCTTTTACTTCAGACAAAGGATCCTCAGGGTTTTTGTCTTCAGAATTAGGAAAAAATTTTGATTGCACTAAAGAGCTTAAAGACACAAAAAACAACCCACTGAAAATCATGTACTGTTCTATGTGAAGAGTATTTTAGATGAATAATAGTCAAAACTTCCATTACAAGTTGAATACAAGAAAAAAATAATCCTGGCCTATAAGTGCTTTCACATGGCTGAGCAAATTTACACAGATGAGCTTTCAATTTTATAGAAGAATTAGTTCTCTGGTTACATGCAGTGATCACCCTTAAAGTTGAGCAGCCAGATGTTGTTCTAACAGCACTTTCTAAGCTACCAATGGAGTAACTGAACACATACTGAATTTTAATTACTTATGAAGCAAGACTTCAGTTCATAAATAACTGAAATATAACTTGGTGCAAGGTTCAGAATCGGTCTGTTTGTCAACACCAATTAGAAAACCAGGAATCCTTTGGTTTAAATTCAAACTTCAACAGCAACAACAAAAAATCCACACCACCCTGATTAATTCATGAATTATCCATATTAACCAACTACTAAATTCTTAGCAGACATTGCTGGTACAAAGGCCTCAAAAATTCCTATTTAAGCTTTCAGAAGACCATATGCAGCAGAGCTAGCTGTATTTAAGTGTCTTACAAACCCTCAATGGGATTTTTTTCTTACAATAGCCTGTGTGGTACATAAGTATGTATTACTTCCTTTCATAGACAGGAAGCTCACTACAGAATGAGACAGATCTTCAAAGGCAATATTGCAGCACACTGCAATGCTTCATCATGCCACATATGAAAGCATGAACTTGCAGGCGAAATAAGCATCCAGCCTATAGTACTTGAAAAAAAAAAAAAAAACCAATGACAGGTACCTAGGGACAAGAGCCTCGTACCAAATGAATAAGTCACCTGAACTAACACTAACAGGACGAGGCTTAGCTGTCAAATCAAAGATAAGAATTCTCCTGCTTTGTTAAACACTCATAAATAATTAATCTCCCTGTTCACAGAAGAGGCCCCTCACTATCTACCCCAGACTACTGCTTATCAAGTTCATCCAATATTATGGCTAAATTTAAAACCAATTCAAGCTCTACCTAGACCAGGTATGCAACTGAGCCTCTACTGGCTAGCCTGTGGGAGGTGTTTCTCCTACTGAATTGTTCTGTTTTACACACATAATTATTAACTGAATCTCATGAGATCAATACTCCTAACTCAGAATGGCAACATGAATACATGTTTGCTTCATGCTAAACAGGAATGCTCATCACCAAAACAGATCCTTATTGGTTTGCACCCAAGATGGAATTATTTGAACAAGAGCTCTGAGCACACATTCAAAATAAGAACACAAAGAATTAAGTGAGAGAAGCAGTTCTAAACATCCACATAGGATTTGTGCACCTCTTTAAATACAGAATGGGCACAGCTTGCTCAGCACAAACACACCAACAGAAAGATGGCACCTGACTAGCATTTTAGAGAATATCAGCAGGCAGTCAAATCAGATCTTCGCATGCAGATGATTCGTCAGAAGGCAAAGAAAGGTTGTCATTAGAGGAGAAGCTAGGTGCAAAATTTGAGAACTTCTTTTTAACTACTAAATCAGTATCATACTATTTTTGATAATGCTGTTGACTACTATTTCAAACAATATCTAACATTATAAATAACATTCCCTTGCAACTTGCTTCCTCCCTGGGGAAGGGACACAAGCTGAGTCACTTACAAAAGTACAGAAGGGTCACTACTTTGTCTGCTGAGATGATATGATATTGCCACTAACAAACCACAAAATATGGAGAAGAGAACTGGAATATGCTGCCCATCCCAAGAATCCTGGAGACAGAAATGAAGTGTTAATAAAAAGGAAACAAAATATATAACACTTATCTGACATATAAGAATCACAGATGGCAGAGAATGGAAAAATTAACTCAATTCAGGTCTTTCAGTACAAAACCACTGTTAAATATTTACCTAATTAGACATATTTACCTATGTCTAACTTCCTTAAGCCTACCCTATCTTGATCAGTCACCCATTTTCAAACCCCCTTAGGAATAATTTTCTGTATTTAGAGTTAGCTTTAGAGTTGCATTTAATCACTTAATTTTGGAAGTTATGTTTTCACTCAGATTTTTTTTCCCTAATGTTCTGGATTTAGATTAAACCATTGATTTGTTTTCATGATCTCTATACTGGATCTGCAAAGAGGAGACAGCAATTCTTGGCTGAAGTTTATCTTGAACAGATGTTTTCACTAAAGGCTAATGAAACAAACATACACACTAAAGATGTTCTACAGGTGACAGCATCACAGGAGCACTACCTCTAGCACTTTTCACTCTGACAGAGTGGGAGAAAGCCAGTCAATTCTACATTGGAAGGCACACATGCTATAATTAATTGTGAACCAAGAGCATTTGATTATCAACACATCTGAAATCAAAGAATCGATACCACACCATTTCCAAACAGAATGGCACTTCAAGCAAGGAAAAACAGTTGAGTTTGGTTTCCCCCACCATCACATTTGCCAGCTAACTCTATCTTCTAAGATATACACACAGCTTCACTTTGACACTGCAAACTGCTTCCTGGTTTCTTTTCAAATAAAGATTAATTTTGAAAAGACTATTTTTTCCCAGTGCTGCAAACCAGAAATAGTCACAGGAGCCATTTTGAGACATTAACAAACCAATACAGCTGTGGTAGAAACAAGCCATTTAAGTGATTTTTGGTTTTTTAGTATTTCCCCCTTCAGCAAGAACTAATGTAGAATCATAAACATGATGGTAAGTGCCACAGTTTTGGCTTGTTAGTGCACACACATATCATACACCTTTTAAAAGCAAAAACCTGTTTTGTTTCCGCATTGCATCTCCTTTATTGGCATCACAGCTGAGCAAGTCTAAAATCCTACAAGATCAGACTAATTTCTAATTTACTGTCTGTGTAATTAAGTATCTAAGATGACAGGAAGTAAAGAACCAACCCTAAAAGTCTGCTCACCTTCAGGGCACCATAGCACAGTCCATACAACAATGCTACTGCCACAATACTACAGATAAAACTGTAAAGTGCTGCAAGCAGGCTTGTGGTAGCTGAAAATAAAAAAGAAAAAAGTAGACTGTTATGTAATTAGATCAGAATACAAACAGATCAGAATACAAGATACTTCAGATTAAGATATCAGCCCCCTAGTTGTGACACCCCTCTGACACAGAAACCAAAAAAACCCAATCCACAGCAACTACTTGCATTGCTCTCCCTTCTTTTCCTTAAAGAAAATCTTATGTGGCTTTATATGCCTCATCATTTATTCAACAACATTACTGTGGAAACGGTTAACTGCAACAAAAACCAGTTGAGAAGGAAAGTATACTTTTTGACTGACTTGCTAGGACAGTAATTCTAGTTCTCAGTAACCAATCAGAAGACCTTTAGCCTCTTAAATAATAATTAGTATTCTATGCTTAGAAGGTAGGAATAAAAAATATTTAGCGATTACACTATCAGTAACTACCCTACTAATCTGATGGCTGCCCTTAATCTAATGATGTTGTCGCTGACACAAAAACACACCACTCACCATTGCCACCAAAGACATGAATATCCAGCTGTTCACAGAGATACATCACAAATGTATTCACCTGAGGCAGGAGACCAATGAAGAATACTATGGGAAAACATAGTGTAAACACTATGAAAAAAAAGAAAAAGAGTTGAAAAAGTGAGTGTGAGAAATATAGCAAAGTAATGTCATCTTCAAATAAAGTTCATTGGTGTCACACACACCATCTAACATCACTGAAGGGCTTCTATGATTATTTCTAAGGAAAACATCCACTATGTATCAGCACTACAGTGACTCAGAACTAACTGAACGTAGAGGTTGCATAGATCAACAGTCAAAAGACTTCCAAGTGCACTTCCATTTTAATCACTGTAGAGATGGACAAAGGCCAATTCAGGCTTTCCATTTTTATTTCACAAAGATCAGCCAAGAGTGCTTACAGATTAGAAGACTTGTAAGATTTCACTCGTAAATGAGTGCTTATCCGAGCCTAACTGCCTGTCTGGAGTTACAGGACTAAGGAGTAACACCAGCCACATTGACATAAGAGAGGCCAAGCATTTCATCTTGGGTTTTCTGCCATTAATAGCGTCTGAATTTCACTCTTTTTCCCACACCACTTCTGAAAAGTTCTGATCCTAAATGACTTTTCTTTTAAATAAAAACAAAGAACTGTATGAACCATTAAAACCTCTGCAAATTACAAGATTTAAGAATGCAAAGAGAAATTAATGCCACTTAATATTAATACAGACAATGTTATGGCCCAACCTGTAACAGCATTTATTTTCCATTTCAGGAATAAAATATGAAGAAATAACAGTTTACACAACTGTTAAGTACTTCAGATATAACTCACTAGCAGCAGCACATTAGACATTCTAAGTTCTAAAGGATAAAAGAATCTAGCCATGAAAATAACTCTAGCAGGCAAAATCTAGCAGTTTAGGTAGGAATCCTATGACCTTATTGACTTGTAGCTTTAGTGACTAGAAGCAGCACCTAATTTTAAAGTATTCCATAATAAATCACAAGCCTCAATTTCAAGTTTCTAACTTTACATCCATAGAATGGTTGGATACTAAAGGATACCACATCAGAAATATCTACAATGAGATAAGTAATCCTGATTTTCTTTTCCTACTCCTCACTGAATTTAAGTAACTAAGTTAAAAACATGCAAGGCTTGGGAAAAACAGTTCTGCGTTTCGCTACTGATACAAAATAGGAAACAGAAGACCAAGGACCAGCTACTTAGGACCTGAAGAATATAGTTTTCAGAATTCTGTAGTCAAACTTTTATCTCAAATCTTTACTCAAGGACACCTTCGTAGGAGGTGTGCTCTCACTGCAAGATGAAAAAGTTGTATTGTGAAGGCCTGAAGTTGAGCTATCTTGGGTTGATTGAAAACAAAACTACAAAGTAGATCTGGGAATAAATAATTTAAGGAGATTAGTCCAGTAAAAACATAATATTTCTGCTGTTTTTTTAAAGTCTGTAACAGAATTGTTCCCTAATGGGGACCATGTAGGTGAAACCAGAAAAACATCATCATAAACATGGAACAGACTCAGAACAACAGATGAATATGTGGGACAAAATAAATTCATATGAATTTATACCAGTCCTCACTTGTCTGTTGGCAAGGACACAACAATTATGTTATCTAAACATAGTTTTCCTTGCCCTGCACCTGTGTTGTTTGAGTAGCTATGTTTGGGAATGGGAAAAAAGACAGCTGAGATTTCTACTTTGTGCTAACAAAGTATGTTTGCTAGTAGCCAGCTTGCTTTGTAATATACACAAAAAGCTTTTTAAACAGTTTTACCAACAGTAAGAGCTGCTCCAAAGGCAAGGGCATGCATGTG
>JAOEHY010024890.1:0-52608 GCA_025447955.1 Psilopsiagon aurifrons | reverse complement strand
CGGCTCCTCTATTACTTGCAGAAGGAAGTTGTCTTCCACACAATCGAGGAACTTCCTGGATTGCTTGTGCCGGGCCGGGCCGTACCGTCCCTCCAACAGGTATCAGGGTGGTTGAAGAACCCCATGAGAACAAGGGCCTACGAGCATGAGGCTGTTCCTGTCTGTCTATAGAGCGCTTCATCCACCGAGTCCTCTTGCCCAGGAGGTCTGTAATAGATACCCACAGTAATGTCTGCTGTTGCTCTTCTCCCTTTAACCCTGACCCACAAACTCTCTATTGACTGCTCACCTGTCCCCAGATAGAGTTCCATACTCTCCAGTTACTGTGTATTAAGTTAGATGATGCAATTAAGGAAAAGCAGACAACGTTTTGATGAGCTGCTGGTATTGTATATGTACTGTAGTTCTGCAAGCACCTTAACTTGACCTAGTTGTTTAAAAATAAAAATCCAAGCCTGCTCCATTTCTCCTCCATTTCTTGGTGGCTGCTTGTGATCTCCTTACAGCATGTTTTCCTCAGTTTTAGGCCAGCAGGTTCATGTGAGTGCTGATAGTAAGCTACATGGGAAAAACAGATATTTCAGTCTCTTTGCTTTTCTTCTCTTCACAGCCTGGTTGCCTTTCCACCAGATCAGTTTTCCCATCTGAGTGTCCTCATGGGCAAGTGCTTTTCATTACAGAATAAGCTCTGGAGTAGTGGTGGGAATTTTCCATAGTGGCAAGATCACTTGCTTTTGACAGTGATGTGTTCGCAGGTGGCACTGTTGATGTCCCAAGCAAACAGCTATTCAAAAAGCCACAATACAAAGAGCTGAGTCTGGACTTCTCCAAACAGTACCAGTCAGCCTGGATGGCTGTGTATGGCATACTGGTGGTTGTATGTTGGCTTAGTGGAGAGGGGGACAGAATCCCATTGCTCTTGGTCCAGGGCATGCTCAATGCCCACGGTGTTTTGAGTTTTGGTTGCCAGCGAGCAGTTGCCCCTCCTCCTTCCACCTCCTGTGCTATTAAAAAAAAAAAAAAAAAATAGGAAAACCACAGTTGTGAATTCTGTGTTGTTTTTTTTTGTTGTTTTTTTTTTTTGTTTTTACAATTAATTTGAATGAGTCAGTCACCTGCCATGTGCAGTTTATTGCAGTGAGAATACTGATCTGACTGTTCATCCCTTTATAAGCACGTAAACTTTATGGATTGAACTAGGTGATGTATTTGCAACATAAACCAAATTGCAGACTGCGTCACCTGTAGTAGTTGCATGTGATGCTACCATACCAGTTACAGCAGTCGAATTATAATGATTTTATGCTCAAATGAAAGTTGATATACTGTCTGTTCAGTTGACTGACTTTTATCTTTTCTGACAGGCCAGTGTGTCTTCAGCTTAAGTTGTTAGCAGTTCTGATTATATCCTTCTGCCATTCACAAAGGACCTTTGTGGGAGGGTATCCTTCCTGACTCTTTTTTTTATAGTTACTTTTTTTCAAACAAGCAGTGAGTTGTTGGGTGGAACCACTAAGTTGAAACTTCTCCCAGCAGCTGTCTAACTGCTCTTTTCTTTCTAAGTGCTCTTTTCTTTTTGAGTGTGTTTGCACGGCAGTAACGAGTCTTGTTTCAGGTATCTATTAATAAGGAGAAAGAATCAAAATATTTTTCTACCCCGGTATGAGCCAATCTGGAAATTATGCTTTCACCATATGTAGGCTTTGGCCTCTTTTGGCTCATAGGCATTTAGCTCTGCTGGCTCAACTGCATATAGGTTGTTGCAGTTAGTTATTTTTGAATTTATATCTGAGTAAAGTGACAAAAACTAAGTACTCACTGTCAGGTGCCTGAAGGCTGATCCAGCTTGCAAAGCTTATTCTCTTGAGTCAATATTTATTTTTTTTTTTACCTCGTAAACTGATAAAACCTGAAAGCAAGCTGTCATTATGCTTTTGGGAAGCAAGAAAGACAAGAATTCCTTAATGTGAGTCTCCTGACAAGAGATTGGTTAAGTGAAGCTGAAGTTGGGAAGCTTTTATTAATAATTTGCAGAGCAAAAGCATTGTGGTATAGTCATCAAAGCAAGCATGAGGTCAAGATAAACTCAGTGTTGTTGCCAGATGAGCATTCAGCTGCGTCAATTCCAGACTCCTACCCAAGCTCTAAGCTAGTACTGGCGTAATGGAAGGAGCAAAAATGGTGTCTCTTTGGCTGCATTATACCGTGCTGGGTTAATGTGACCTTAAAGTAGTGGTCTTAAAAATGGATAAGACTTTTACCTTACATCAAGTTATTTGGCACTTATTTTTTTTTTTTTCTCCCATAACTCTGTAAACCTCATTATTGGTGGATTTGCCTTTCTCTCATTGGAAGGCTGTTTGTTGCATGTCTGCATTACATTTGCACACTGCCGTTTCTCATTAATTTGCCTTAAGTCAAAGAAAGGGTTACCGTTAGTGACCATTGTAGTGATATAAGGCAAATGTAGGTAAATTCTTATTTCAGTCTTCCTGCATGGGTAACATTGGGAGATTCTGCTGCCATATTTCCCCTGTCCAGGAAACTGAAACCAGCTTTTGCTTTGGGATTGAAAGTTCATAGAATCATAGAATGGTTTGAGTTATAAGGGACCTTAAAGATCATCTAGTTCCAACCCTTCTGCCATGGGCAGGTACACCTTCCACTAAACCAGGTTGCTCAAAGTCCCTGCAAGTCTAACCTGGCCTTGTGTCCACTTCCAGTTCTTTATCTTCCTTTCTCAAATCCCATAAATACACTATGGACATAACTGGCAGTCATAATTCTGGTCCTTCTGGGGAAAAAAACCCCAACAAACAGAACAGGAATTAAAAATTAAATGTTTGTTTATGACTGATAGGACCAATTGGGGGTTTTCATCAAGCTACACTTAAAAACTGACATTGCCTACTCTGTGGAAGTCCTACCTATTCTTCACAGTCATCCAACCACTCTAGTTTTTGAGATCTACTAAAGAAAAATAGACACAAAAGGGCCACAATCGAAGAAGTAAACAGTAATATGAGAAACTTTCCATCAATTCATTTAACTGACAAACCATTTTAAAATCAAAATGCTAAGAACTATTGTGCAAAGCTGTCATTTGAAATTTTAGTATGCATTTGCTTTATTCCTTTCATTAACATTCAGAATCAAGTCAAACTGCAAAGGAAAGAATCATGGCAAATACTGAAATAGTGATATAACTTGTGAACTTACACAAGTAGAGAAGCATTTGTGCTTTGCCTGTGAAGAATTCCTGTTGAGCCAGTACTGCAGGTTAGAAGCAGAGGAGGTGCTTCAAGATCAGAACCATAGGGGTCAGTTTTGTCAGTCTGAGTAAATCAAAAAGTAATCTCAGTGTGAACTCTTGTCATGTATGTCTCCAGCTTGCTACATCCAATTGCATCTCTGGCATGTGGATTTACAGGAGGAGAAGAGTGACCATAGTTTGTTTTCTGTCCAGTGGCAGACTGATATTTATTTAAGAAAAACCTGAGCTATTAAAATATCACAAAGACTACGATGTTACATACTGAAATAAATAAAACTAAGTTTGTACCTTTCACAGCTTCCTTTGAAGGAGTTTGTTGCTGTACGCAGAATGCATGCCAATAGGGGGAGTAAGAAGTGGTATAATTCCATGTCCATGAAATCATCTAAGGTTCTCAGCATCAAGAGCTTCAAAGGGCACTAAGATCCATGTGTCACAATTTTATTTTAGGATGTTTTAGTTTTTAGGTTCCTGTAAAGAATAAAGCGCAAAAAAAATTAAGTAGCTTAAAGACCATCAAAACGATGGTAGTCTAGCTATTTCTGAGAAGAAAATTAAGATTAGCTTTCATACTGAATTAAGCTTTCTGGTAAAAGTTGTTGAGTATCTTAAGAGTTTCTTCAATATTCTGATTGTGAACTTTAGTGATTGCTGTGAAACTTTAAGAAGAATTTTAACTTTATATTGTAAACTTCACATTGGAACTTTGAGAAGTGTTTGAAGTCGATGTGGTAAGTCAACACAAGATGCTTTTTTTTCCCAGTACTTTTAAGATGGTGGTTTGCTATTTAAAACTTTAAAAAAACCTATAAAATTCCAGTGACTTGTGATGCCATTCCTGCTCTCAGAATATAGAAGTCAGTTGATCCATTCTAGAAGATTGGTTAAGCAGAAATACTAAAAGCACTTTTTGCAGATCAATTTTGGTATTTCTCATGGAGCTTTTACAAAGCATAGACACTTCCTCTTGTTGGCCCAGATCCTTCTTTAGAAAAAAAGACTAAACATACCTGTAGCAGAACTTTGGGAAGTTGTCAGAGCAGATTTTCGTATTTCGAAGGCGGGTATGTGAAAGAAGCAGCAAGGCTGAAACTTATGTAATTCCTCTTCTTTGTTTTGAAATGTTCTGTAGTTTCACCCAGAAATACCCACCAGTGAAATTTTTATCAGAAAAGGATCGTAAGAGAATCCTGGTAAGTTGGTATTTGTTCAGGGGTTTTGGGGAAGTTAAAATAAAAATCTATGGAATGTAATGAGTTTTGTAGGATTAATTAAAGACATGAGTAAAGTAAATAAAGTAAATTACCTTGGATATTGTATACTGCACAGGGTTAAGAGTAGTGCTTCAATTAATCTGTGTTGATGTTCTTAAGCTCAGCATATGGATAATAGACTTGGCACTGGTTTGCAGATTTGACATGCCAATTAAGCTACTGCTCTCTGCCTGCGACATCTCAGGATTGTGTTGCCAAAAGGCCTTTGTGTGTGTTTCCAGATGGCTTAAACTTGCAGAGAAACTGGGAAACTTTTAGGCACTTCTTGACCCAAAGCTTGGGCAAAATCAGGTCATAAGGCCAGAAGAGCAGCTGCTCTGCAGCACTGTTACGAAGGAGCAGTTAATTAGACCAAGGGAATGTTTGTCTCATATCTTCTGTTGTTTCTGATGTTTTGAAACATCGTAGGCATTTTGGAGTCGAAGAGGGAAGGGCAGGTTAAGTCAGGGCAAGTACTTATCCAAGGCATTTTTATACTCAGCAAATTGTACTGTGACATCAGCTTTCCAGGTTTGTCTGCAAACACTTTTGAAATTAGTTGTGTCCTAAATTTTCCCTTGTTTCTGTCTGTCCTGGGGGGGGGGGATCTCCCTGACTGTTGAAGAAGCAGAGAAAGTATAGCTGCCTGAGATGTGCAAATACAGGTTGTGAACTTCTGCCTCTCTAGTAGAAGGCAAAGTCTGGGACAAAGCCCTGCTAAAGTGCCTGACTTACCTGGTATTCTTGTTTGCTTTGGTTTCACAATTTTGAAGAAAACCACTGGAAAGATGCAGTTAAAAAAAAATTTTTTTTTACTGCTTCATTAAACAGCAGTGTTTATTGCTATTGCAAAACTTTGTGAAGAATGTGTTATTGAAAGAATTTAGTTCTGCAATATTTTTCTGTTGTGACAGTCTGAAGGAGATAGACCTGCAGGCTCTCTGTTGCCTTGTTGCATGTGGAAGGTATGCTGAGGAAAATAGCAGAGAGAGGCTTAAGTCATCGCTGGGGACTAGTTCAGTGTGAACTCAGATGAGCATTCGCAAGCCTCCTGCCAATGGGGCAAGTTGTAATATGACAGTGTTGCTGTCATAATATGACAGTAAATAACAATCCCTGTTCTTTTCAGTAGCTGGAGACAGCATATAAAGAACTCCTGTAAGCTTGCATGACACTTGGAAATTTCTCAAGAATTGGCAAGCCAAGTGAACTTTGGTAGATAATTAACTTCATATTTTGTTGAGATTGCTTCTTTTCCTTGAATCCATGGTAAATTATGATATTTTTTTCCTCTGTGTACAGTCTCCAGCTAAAACCTGGAGATATCCACAGCATTGGCCAGACCAGAGAACAATTTTAGCAGTTGTCTTTCATTACACTGCATCTGTTTTGAGGTGACTGCTAGTAGGGGTGGTGTTTCAGCTGAGACTAGTTATGCTGTCACTCTGAATATTTCCTTATTATTCAATAGATGTCTTGAATCTGACTGCAGACAGCAGAAATCAATCTGTGTAATGAATACACAAACTTTTCAGTGCCTCTGGTGGAGGAAATGATCAGTAATACTTGTGACTTTTAGTAGATGCTAAAGTTACCACGCATATTTGCGCTACTAAGTAATTAAATGTTTTTATTAGCGATGTCTTATCAAAGAACTCATAGTTAAGCCCCAGGTGCTGGTGCTTCAATTCTGATATGAAAATGATTCATGTACACTATATGATTTTGTAGATTAATATGTCATTGTGATTTGCAGGAAGTCATTTAGAAATGAAGTATATTGACCTTGCTTGGAGTGATTACAGGAAGGTTATACAGACAGCTTCAGTGATAAATCATCTTTTCTTTTTTAATGTAGCCTCAAATAATGACAAAAACATAGTTTACAGTGTTTACTATTCCAGGGGAAATTCAGCTCCCTTTCCAAGTAGATCTTTACGTAACACCTATGAAAGTGATATAGTACTAAAACTAGATCTATCATAAAAAGTATTTACAGATTTAAAGTAATTGGAAACTTCTTTCCGAACAAAATTGGTTTGTGCTTTTTTGTGCATTTTTTGCTTGCGTATAGCCTACGAGTGTGCTGTAAGCGGTGCTTGATTTTGTTTGGTGTTTTCCAAAAGGGAGATCGGGAAGAAGAAACTTTCTTAGACTGCACCAAAGACATATTGCAAGCATTGAGTTTCTCTTCTCTGGAATCTTGGAAATAGAAGTAGCAGCAAGAGATTTCCTTGGGCCTCAGCTGAAGGAGTAGGTTCAAAAAACTTTTGTCCTGGTTACCACAGAAGGGCAAACCCCCTGTATCATTCAGCAAGGCTGCAGCTTGCTTCCAGGTCAGAATAAGCTTCTGTAGTAGGTTTTCCATGCATATTGTTTTTTGCTTGGTTAAGTGGTGGCGCCTGGCAGAGGGCTGTTCTCCCTCAGTTACTGCTCTTCTTTCCTTGTTCACAGCATTCTGTCAGAAACCTGTTCTTCTTTCTGTTCCAGGATAGTAGGAGCCTTGACATTCTTTCTGTCTTTCAAAGAGGACTTCTTCTAAATCCTTTTTCCTTCAGGTTTGTCAAGGAACTGAATGACATACTGAATCTGCTACAAGGAAGCCCTTGAAAAATCCAGAAGAACACTAAATAGGCCAGCTAAATGATTCTTTTATTAACTGGTGCATACAACGTCTTTGACACAGTAGTGGCCCTGAGTTTTTAATAAGAAAAGCAAGTGTGAGAATATAAGATGTGGATATTCAAGTTTTTACAGAAGAAAACAGATGTAGCTTTCTCTTTTCTTTCCATATTTTGATAACTTTCTCTTTGACTTTGTGTCTTTTCTAGGTTTGGTTGGTTTGGGGTTTTTTTGTTGGTGGGTTTTTGTTTGAGTTTTTTAATAAATCTACTAATCTGACTTTTTTTCAGTAGTAGATGATGGAGTGGATGGGAAAAATGTGTAGGGTTTGGCTAGCCCAAAGTGCATCTTCAGGCATCCACATCCTCTTCAACACAGCACTTTGTCATTGTTGCACACCATCTATTCCTGCTTGACAATCATGTCATGTCTTTTGTTGCTTGGTTAGTTGTCACTGTGTGTCACTGCAGTTGAAGAATGGAAATCAACAGCTGAATCACTTTCAAAATGTGAATTTGATCACGCAGTCACATAATATAACTGATGCCACACTGGGCTTTTAGAAGTCCATTTATTCTTTCAGAGTGGTGATCTGTTATGAGTGTGTTCTTGAAAACAGCTTGTGAAATGCAGAGGAAATAATTGCTTCCTTGGATATGTCTGGCTGGATGTGTCACACCGCTTGCAGTTCTACTTACTTTGTTGACTGCTTCAATGCAGAGTTAGTGATTTATGGTTTTTCTTAGTTTGCTGTTAAAGTCTGAGGTACAGAAACAGTAAACTTCCTCGCTGCTTCTATATCTGCAATGGAACAAGAGTACAAGGTTTTAAATATTTCCTTTCTGCTTGTTTCTTTGAAGTAAAACATCCTAAAGCTCCAAGATAGGCAAATGCTGAATAGCAGAGCTAATGGTATAGAGTAGAATATTTTCAGTTGGAGAGGACCTACTACAATCATCTAGACCAGCTGCCTGACCACTTCAGGCCAGAATGATGTGGGATATGGATGCATTAAAGCACAAAAAGAGGAGGTTTAGTTTTAGCAGATATCTCAAATGAGAGTTCTTCAAAGAATAATACTTCCTTTCATCTTTTTTTCTGAAGGGTGGAAGAATTTGTAGCACTTGGAACACTCAGTGTTCTTCCATTTAAATTGGATAAAAGCTGAATTTGACACGTCTGATATTGTAAATCTGACATGAAAATAATGTCGCATTCTGTCATCTTTTTTTCTGAGAAATAAGAATTGCAGAAAATTCTCCTTTTACCTTTCTGGGTCTTTTTAGGCCTTGATCCTGCATAAAAGGGCACAATCCAATTTGTAGATAAAAAGGAAAATACCTAATCTGAAAAAGAGATGTATTTTCTTTTTAGGTGAATGGTTAGCTGAACTTCTAGCCCAACAGTGATGAAACATATCGAGCATGTCTCTTGAAATTTTAAATGCTGTAAATATCAGGAAAACAAAATAAGCATGGAAATGGAGTTGTTTCCCCTGGAGTAAGCAAAGATCTGAAAGCTACTGTTCTTCCATCTTCATGTTTGTAGACTTTGTCTGGTGTTTCTGTAAAAAGAAAAAGAAATTTATACCAACTGTCCTAACGCAGATAACTGGAGGAGCAGGGTTTGTGGGTTCTCATCTTACTGACAAACTAATGATGGATGGCCATGAGGTTACAGTTGTGGACAACTTCTTTACGGGCAGGAAAAGAAATGTGGAGCACTGGATTGGTCATGAGAACTTCGAACTGATAAATCATGATGTTGTTGAGCCCCTGTACATTGAGGGTGAGTAGTCTCTGTTTGGTGCCTGTACTTTATGGTGCCTTATCCTCCAAAGTATGTGTATCTATAAAGAAATGAAATTTGTGCACTGACTTTGGGATACCTATGTAATACCTATACGCTTTCGGTTTTGTTAGCCTATTTTCTGTGACCAGTGGAGTGGGAGGTTTTAGAGCACTTTTGTCTTTGAAATCAGTTCTTCTTTTCTGAGTGGACAGGAGGAAGAGAATCTTAAAAACTTCGTAATGTGACTGGTTCTGAGAAGGCAAAATGGCAATCAGTCAGTCTATCTATCCCATCCATTGTGCCGTGTCCCTGTGTGCCTGCATGGGCTTACACACATAGTCTGTGATCTGGATGCATCATGAGCTGAGAAATTTATTTCAGGGCTGCAACTCTGTGTGGTCAGCTGAGAGGGGACTTTCAGAAGGCAAATCAGCTCACTTTGCTTAGTTGCCTTAAGTGTCTTCTGTGAGAAACATTGCTCCTGCTTTAGGTACAGACGTTGCACAGCTTCTAGAATAGGAAAATGGCAGCCCTGAATTTCCTCAGTTTTCAACAACCAAAAAAAACCAACCAAAAAAGTCCCACGCAAAACCAAGAACTTGGGCTATTATGCCAAATTGTAAAACAGTATACCATAGCTACATTTGAATGAGACATGCATTTATAGACTTCTTTGAGAGTATATAAGTATATAGTGAATCAATAAAAATGTTACTCAAATTACACTGCAGTTCTGGTGGATTTGCTTCATCCCTTTAAAACTTTTTTGCAGTGTAGGTGTTTCATTTTTTTAAACAAAGAAAGAAGTATCTAGGGTTGTGTTTTGGTGGGGGATTTTTTTTTTTAAATCCTTGGTGAATTCTCATAGGTGGAATTTCACAGGGAAAACCACTAGCAATTGAATCTCTTGTATTACAGTGCTTGTGATGAATTGCTGGCAACAGTACTGAAACAGTCCTGCAAACACATGCGCCTTCTCTGCTCTCACAGTGCACTGGTTCAGTTGTTGCATGTTATTTTACTTCAGACTTGTGCCTCCACTGACAGGGTAATGGGGCTAGGATCTTATTAATAGCCTCCAGGTGCTGGTCGCTTATACCTCAGCCAGTTCATTTTGTCAGCTTTCCTAATCTTTCCCCTGTGTTACCTTCTTGCTGACTGATTACACTTGGGACCTTCTCAGGGAATTATCATCATTGCTAATTCTGTTGCCCAGTTAATGGGCAGTAATGAATGGGAATTCTGACATCCTTCATCTACCTCTCCCATGTTCTATGTAATTAAGACACCACTTCCTCATTTTGTACTGACAATAATAACTTGTTATTTTTAACAAGTTATTCAGTGGGTACTTTGTTGAATGTTTTCTCATCTTCCAACAGTGTACATTAAAGCTGGCACAGCTAAATGTTAAAACAAAATTAACTTTGATATACTAGTGTAGAAACAAGATAAAAAACTTCATTTCATTGCAGATTTTATAGTCCAATGAGGGGGGTTGTAGTGGCAGAAATTACACAGTGAGATATAGATAGTTATTGTAACAGATTAAGAAATTGCCGTATGCATCAATACTTTTTAGTCCCAGTTTCTCCTTTTCACTTGTAAATAGAAGTTGGGATGACTGTTAAGTCATGATAAAAGAAGGTTTGTATCTAAAGAATTCCTGTTTATTTGCTGTCCTGTTTAAACAAGGTCATATAAGGTTGTTTGACACTTAAATTCCAGAGAGACTAATTGATGCCTTAGTTGTGAGAGACTTCATTTCTGATTTAGAAAGAACAGTGCTTGCACTTTTGATATGGAAAGTGAGTTTAGTCTCAAGACACATAACTTTCACTAAGTTTCTTAATGTTTTTTTCTTTATAGCTTCACAGTGATGCCTACGCACAATCTGCGTTGTCTGACTCAGTATCTTTGATCCATTACATGAAATGGCACTCAGCATTCTTGGATCTTAATCTAGATAGGCCAGAGACAATAATAAATCACCTAAACACACATTTATTAGCTCTGTTGATAACTGTAGTTAGCTATAGTGCTGAATGACTTTCTCCTCCACCAGGATTTCCTTTGCTTCAGCATTTGTAGACAATGTCAGTAGAAAATACACAAGAACATAGCTTTCACTTAAGTTTCTTCAAGTGGAAAAACAAAGGTCCCTAATTCTGTAATGGAATGAAAGTAATTTAGGAGTCTTGAAAGACAGAAAATAGTGAGGGAGGGGAAATAGTTTGCATAATGGTTGTATTAACCCTATTAAACCTCGTCGTGTACAAAAGAATCTTTTATTATTTTATTGTCAATGAAAAAGTATAGAAATCCACCTTACCATATTTTCGACCCCATTCTCTACATTCAAGATTGCAAGCTCCTTAAGATGGTTATTTCAGAACGCTGTGGCTCGTGTTCCTGCAAACCATAGTATAAAGACACAAAGATGCAAGTTGGAGAACAGATGAGAATGAATACTTGATCTGGTGTTACTGTGATTTACCCCACTTCAGGGAAATAGACATGATTGCAACTGAATTTTAAAGCCACCAAATTATGAATTTCTATTGTGAAATATGTTTATACTTGAATATGTGTGGGTATAAAAGAAACCCAAAACAACCAAAAAAAAAACCCCAAACAAAACCCAACCCCAACCTCTTCCCCCACCAAAAAAAAACCTTTTTCTTTTTTTCTTTTTTTCTCTACTTTCATGAATTTGAAACAAAACCAGGCCTGAAGATTCTGCAGATTTCCAATGAACAGAGGAAACAGTTGGCTCAGTCGTACTGAGTTAATTTTCCTAATCAGAAACGCACAGGATGTTCTGAATACTTTTGTCATTGTATAAAAAATATAGTTTAAAGATTTTCTTCTGTTGGAAAGATGTTCATTGTAGTCCTCAAGAATATGCTTTTAGACATAAGGTTTCACTCTAGAGATCCTTTTTCTTTCCTATTTAAGTAGATCACACTGTCCACTTTGTTTTTGAACCAAAGGAGCACAGTTGCAGGAATTTTGTTGATGGCCTCCAATGTTTCACTTCTTAAACAGAAGCTCTTGGTTAACATATCAGTACAGTATTCTAAACTTGCAGTCAGTGGCAGCTGAAGGCAAAATAGGTAATTTCTTTTTGTAAGGAACAGTTGCATTCTCATGCTCAAAGGCTGACTTGTTAAAACAAAAGCAAGTACACTGCTGAACTAATGTAACATAGTGTGAAAGAAGTGTTTGTAAGTAGTAGGTAAGGCTGACTCTTCCATCACTTATGTCCTGAGATTAATTGTAATAATTGATGTGAAGATCAGTCAGATCTGTTCGGTTTTGGTCTCGGTGTTTTGCTTTTCTTTATTAATACCAGCAGTCCAGTTTCTGGCAAAACGGTCCGTAAATGCCGCCTCTATTTCCAGTGGCTGTTGTGAATGCAAAGGTAGTTTAGGATTTCCTGACTTTCACTGAAAAGCCTACAATATGGTAGAATAAAGGCATTTTTTGCAAATTGAGAGAAGTGCTGTGAGCATGTGGCATACAAAGTCACAAGGAAATGGGCTTTCAAGAGTTTTCAGAGTACGAAGTTGTTAGTAATAGGCATATAGGCATGTGAAATAACATTATTTATAGCACTTTTAATAGATCATTGGCTTGACTGGGACTGAAAATGCTTCTTTTCTTAAGGATTTTGCTGGTTTGGGGTCTGAGTTGCCTTTAAGGCTAAAACCAACAGTCTGACAGAATTGGCCAGAAGAATAGGCTGTAGCCTTCTTGTGTGTAACAGCTTCCCAGAAGTCAAAATTATAACATTTTGGTAAACACTGGTTTTATGGTATCACAGAATTGTTCAGTCTCCAAGTCATTTCACAGGTAACTTAAGGCACATACAGATACAGCTTCTAATTTTTTATGTGAGTGCCTTCAGTACTTTTCTTTTGCTTCAGTACTTCCATCCCAGACTTTTATCCCCCTAGTTTTCATTCCCTCTGCCAGATACTTAATACATTCAACTTGAAGGATTTAAACTGTACGTTTAGGCAAAGTCATGGCAAGGCAGAAGATATGCTACTTAATTTTGTTTTTCTGGAGCCAAGTGCAGTGGTGCCTAGGTCTCTGCTGGAGCTCTTCAAAACTGCTCGAATACAATCAGTATGGTAAACCTTCATAATTCTTTTCTAGTTTGCCTTAATTTACAGGCAACACTTTTAACATAGGGAAATTAATTTGGATTTGTAGTCTTTTTTTAGCTCAGTGCAATAGAAATGTCTTGCTTCACTGTATCAGCTTCTCTGGCCTGACCTACAGTAATGGAATTGGCATAGCTGTTCTTCACAAGAAAAATCCATATTTTTAAGCTGTAGAAACTTGTTTGCATGCTTCTGATAAAAGCTTTTCTGCTTAGTACTTCCAGACTAGTAAGTACAGTAATGGATGCAGGTAGTTAGTGGACTTAGTGAGCCTTTTAGTCTTTTGTGGTACCATGGCACATGTTAAAGTCAGAAATTGAAGATGAAGGCCATTCCTTCACAGAAAGGAATGCAATTTCCTGTTGTAGAAAAGGTGATAGGCTTTGCCCTTATTATTCATTTAGGAAGCATGCAGAACCCATGCAGTGTTATAGTTGAAAATCAGAAATGAATGACATGAAGGTAGTTTTATTGCAATGTTTTGTAAAAGTGAGGTGTTATATTTATCGTATTTGTTTAGTATTAAGGAAAACACAAGACCTAACGTTTGTGTCTGGATTTAAGTGTTACACATTCCATTACAGGGAATTTTTGGTTTTGGGGGTTTTTGGTTGGTTGGGCTTTTTTTTTTTTTTTTTTTTTTAGCTTTTCACATAGAAAAGGGTGCAACTGACAGATTTCAGTTGCTGATGATCCTGCAATATATTGCTAACACTTTATTTATGTTGATCATAGATTTCGTGATGGCTTGAATGATCATGCCATGTCTGTGCTATTTTGAAATTACTTCTTTCAGTAAAATTGTAACCTGAAAAAATTATTTCATACTTACTCTATCACTAGTCCACCATCCTGTGCTTGATAAACTACTTGCTGCTGCATTCACAGTGGCTTACAGAGTTCTAGCCCCTGATGTGCGTTACGTACAGAACTTGCAGAATTTTGTCTTTTTTTTGTTCTTTTCTGGTGCTTATGTATCTGCTTTGCACAACCTTTTGCACAGTTATTTTCAACTAATTGCACACAAGGTTGTCAGCCAGCCAAGGTAGCTGGCTTTGTCTGGCATGTCTGGTTGGCCTGCTGAAATCTTGAGACAGAAAAATAAGCATTTTTAGACCTGACAGTTAAAAGAGGGAAGATGGAAGGAGAAATAATTGTACTTCCCTTGATATCTTCAGCTTGACGGCTCAAATGTGACCAGTTTGGGGTAGAAACTTGTCTTTCCACCTTTCTGAAGTAGCTACTGTTCTCTAAATATTTTGGAAAACCAGTGATATTTTTAGTTGGTCTGAGGCTTGAGACCTTAAACATTCCTGCCTGGACAAGAGGGTAAGGTCCTGGAGCTGCCTGGCTCCCTGTCCTTTTGACCCAGAAGATGTCCATCTGACACTTGACAAACACCCCATGTTCCGTCTATCTGGTGGTTCTGCTCTGGCTGAACCTTTTATCACAGGGGTCCATTTTTGCCTTGTGCATATGAGAAAAAATGCATTGGGGCGAACCACAAAAGCAAGACTTCCTTGTTACAGGCAAGGAAAACCACCTTCTTCACCCAGCTCCTTCTCTTGGCTTCATTTAAAGCAATTACCAGGTGGTAAACAAAAGGAGGAAGAAGGACTGGGAGGAGGAGAGTGCTTTTTGTTTGTGTTTTTGCCCTTTTTTTTGTTTGTTTTTTTGAGGACTCTCCATTAAACTTGATTTATTTAAAAATAAATAAATTTGAAGGTCATAAGGAACCTTTCATGTTTTGTATTTTGTTTGCCTTTTTTTCCAGGTAACAATTATACCACCACTTGAACAAACAGGCCTAACTGCATTCAACAAAAAGGAAAGAAGTTTTTGTGTGTATGCCATGTGCCATTAAGGGAACTGCTTCTGTATTAGCTGCTGTGTGTAAAATTCAGCAGATACTTAAAACCCAACAAAAAAAAAGTGCACGGAGAGGGAGAAAGGAAAGTGTTCACTTCGCTTTGACAGACTAAGTTTGGGCAACAGATTACTGACAGGCCACTATGCTTTTGAAGTGATGTTTTTCACTCTGCAAAAATTCCACCACAGCTTGTTGAAAGTGAAATTTAGAAAGGGTTGTGAAGGAATAGGTAGAAAGAAACAGCATAAAAGCTCAGGTCAGAGTTCAACTCTGAGTTGGCTGCAAGTGACTTCAGCTGTTGCTTTGTTCATTTTTCTGGGCCACTGTGCTTGAATTGCCTGTTACTTGCAAGCAGCACTCAGCAGCTTTTCTGAATGTTTCTCTCATCAGCTTCCAGTCTACCCCTTTGGCTTCGTGACAGTATCATGCTATGAGAAGAGGGTTCTCATCTTCAGAGGCATAACATGAGGCAGTCGGGTTATCTGTAAGAGGCATGTCAAAATTCAACAGCCAAATTAAACTGTACCTCATTCTGTGTCTTTTCATTGTTGCCTCAACACAAGAAATCCTCTAAAATAATGTGTTAAATTTTATACACTTCTTAAGTCTACAGTGTCAGCAGTGACCAAAGGAAGGAGAAATTATTCCATGTCACACATAACAATTAACTATCTTCATGTTGCAGACAAAATCCTAAAAGTTTCAGTTGCATTAGCAATGCAGGCAGGGCTTTGGGTAGAGCCTGAACTGGGAGCTCACTTCCTCCAGCACTTGCTGTGTGAGGCTGTCACAACACCCAACAGAGGGCTGTTATTGCTGTCACTTGAGACTGCTTGTTACTTATAAAACACCTCAGAAAATAGTTAAAATGTTTGAGTGTAGCATTTGAACAATGGTGTCCTGTTCTAAGGCAAGACAGCCTTATGGCATGCAGTATTGTCTTCTGTCAGAGTAGCAGCTAGCCTTGACTTTTCCAGGTTCTTTCACATTTTGGTGCCAAGTCTACTTAAAAAACCAAACTTTCCTTTTGTAACACAAAGAAGGAATTTCCCTTTCTTCCATCCTGTCATTCTAATTCTTACCTCACCTTTTCACTAGTTTTCTTGGATGACCTTGGTGTAGGGGATTTGTTCTTTCTTAAGTATCATGCTTTTTCATTTGATCTTACCTTTAATTTTTTTGGCATGTGCTCATGCATGGTTTGGGGTTTGTTTGGCGGTTTTTGTTTGGGATTTTTTTTTAGTAGTTCTTGCCAACTTTGATTCATGTTACATCCGTAGGTAGCAGTACAGGAAGTTCTGATGTTAGGAAATGCAGAAGGAAGTACTTATTTCTTGACTGTAATGCTTTCTCATTTAATATATTACATGGGAAAATAACAACGCTTTCTTCCCCCTGGTTTTCTGTAGTGGACCAAATCTATCATCTAGCATCTCCTGCTTCTCCTCCAAATTACATGTATAATCCTATAAAAACATTGAAGACCAACACTATCGGAACATTAAACATGTTGGGTAAGTGGAAATCTTATTTTTCTTACTTAACTTGATCAGACATAATATAACCTGGCCAGAGTTACTGGGGAGAGGGGAGGATGGCACATGGGAGTTGCACATTTCAAAAAGTTGGTCCTTTAAGAAATGGAAGGCAGGGGGTGTAGACTGTAGACTGTTGTACTTCTTTAAATATATCTACAGATGCACTCTGACAACATGCAAGCTTCGCTGTCAGAGAAAAAGAGCTTCATGCCTGTAACTTGGCTATGGAGTGTGCTGTAATTATAGAAGTAATAGGAACAAGTAAAAGCATGTGATTTTTATAGCAAACTTATGTCCGTGACAGCCCTTCTCACTTTGCTAAAGTGGAACAATCCCACATTTAGCCTGAGTGGCTGTTTCTCTCCACCACAGCAAACATTGAACTAGGTGGAACGTCACTGGCTCTGTAAACCCTGAACATTGGGAGTACTGCACGCTCTTGTGCATGCCTTGGCTAGCAAATTCTGCAAGAATGCTTAATGTCTGGCTTCATGCTAGATACATTCAGGACAGCATTTTCAGCCTTGTCTGTTGGTTTGAATGCTGGGGATGGGCCTGTGGAAAGAATTCCTCAATTCTTCACTACTTTTTTTCTCCTCTCTTTGATCCATTTGACATATCCTGAAACTTGAGCTGGCTGTCAGTGATCCTAAGAGGTGTTATGAGGCAAAAAAATACCTAGGCATTAGGTCAGCTGAGTTTCTCATCTGAGTGGTACCCTGCAATTCAGAGAATTAAATGAGTTAGAAACTATTAAGGTACCAGACAGTTGTACAGCATAGGTGAGGGATTTCTTTGGTTGGCCTTGCCAACTTGAAGGCCAGAAATAGCAGAATTATTCTGCAGAATAATCTCGTGTGATGGGTAGGATTATCCAGGCAGTTTAAAGGGGCATAGGAAAATGAAAATAATTGATTTTTGTCCTGTAACGTGTTATTCTGTGTCATTTTCTTCATGTAGCTTATCTTTTAAGCATTGGTTATCATAATATATTGTCATGTTTTTAAGATCCTGATTTTCTAACTGGAATGATTTATACTTCCTTAGCCTTTATTTAGGGTGTAATATAATAAGTCCTTGGATCTTGGTTCCCTGTAACTTAGTCCCAGAAGTAAACACGTCTCATTCTGGGTACTGCTGTTTTTCAAGTTTCCTAGCTTTGGAGTGGGGACTATGGATGTGATTTACGGGCAGATTTATCTAGTGAGAGAAAACAAATTCTCTTTAAAATTATGTAAAACAGGATTGCACTAAAGCAGTTAACATGACTGAAAGATTCCTGCACTTGTTCTAATTATGTTATTTTTCCACTGTTGCCCAAAATTTAGGGTTAGCTAAACGTGTTGGAGCACGGCTGCTGCTGGCCTCTACGTCAGAGGTATATGGAGGTAAGAAGGACAAAAGAGTGTTTAGAGCTCTTGAAATGTGACTGTGTAAAAGGGTATTTACAAACCATTTTTCAGATGATAGGATGATAAATTTTCATCACTGTCTTAGCTTGATTTCTTTATCAGGTGTACTTCTGACAGTTTAAAATGTAGATGTTAGTACTTGCATTAAATCTCTAGTCAGTGGTGGAAGTAGACTTGGACTGTTGTATATAACTTTCCTATGTCTTTGTTTTTTTCAAAGAACTTGTGGGGGATTTTCAGTGTTGAACTCTTAATTAAAATCAGTATGCCATAATTGAAACCTGTGAAGAAAGAGAATTTCATTAGTAAATCTGCATCTGTCTTTCCATTCATTTATGAACTGTATTGTTACAATTTAGCAATCACTCTGATGTGTAAAGAGATAAGGACATAACCTCCAAGCCAAGAAAGTAGTGATTGTGCATGCAGGCTCTTGTAGTGTCTTCTAAAATGTCGTATTCAGCAGTCTTACCGTATCTTTACATCTTTGTCAGTTACTGTTAGTAAGAAGTAAAGTGGTGAGAAAATGACTGATAGAGGTGCTAGCTGGGTGCAGGAAGAATCTGTAGTATTTCCTTAAGGCATGTAACAGACCATGTGCCTACTAGAGAAACTTCCTGCTGTTGTGAGCTCTTGCCTAATTGATAACAGCAGTGTTGCAAGATTGACAGAGGTATGCAGGCAGAGTCCACCGCTCAGCATCACTAGTTGCGAGAGTCTAGTCTTTAAAGAACATCCAAGCAAACAAAAAAATGCTCCTCTTTGTAAGAAAACACAAAGCTTTGTGAGGAGAAAGTGGGGAAGGGCAAAGAACATACCTCAAGGAATGTATTTTTGGTGGATTGACTTCAGTCAAGATTCAAAGCAAATACCCAAGCAAGAGGTCACCAAGTTGCCTATAGTCAGCCTCCACAGAATAAAATGGTATACCCAAGGACTCCTCTGTAATTGAGCAAACTCCATTCTAGATCAGAGGACCAACAGGCAAAAAAGAGCTGAAGTTTTGGAGTCTCGTTGCTCTGCTGCAGTCTGTCTGCTGAAGTGGAAACCTGGAGATTTCCATTATCAGGCTTTGTTGTGTCAGTAAATCCACTGTAGCAGAGCAAATCTGCTTACATTATACTCTGACTAAAAGGGCAAAGTAATTTTGCTGAGAAGTGAAGGACAGAAAATAGTTAGAAAATATGTTAGCTGTTTCCACGAGAGTTCTTAAAGCAGTGTTGTATAGAGAGTTTCCCTGTGCTTTGTAGAGCTGCCTTTGCCAGAAAGGAGACAGAAACTGAATTGGCTTCCAGATAACACCACCTTTTGGGGCCCTATTAAGAGCGTTATATGCTTTTATAATCACATAAAACTTCTCTGCATTTACCATTGCTCTGTGGCTCTCAGCCAGAATTCATCTGTAATCATGTCTCTAAGTAGCATATGCTTAGGATAAAGCAGAAAAAATACAGCAAGTATGTTGTAGTACAGTGCTTTATTCTTTAAGAAATGCTGTACTTCTTTTTTTCCATTTTTCTTTCCTTGTTTCTTGTTTTGTAACTCTTGAAAATGCTTTACAGTTTTTTCCAAAACATGCTGCCTACATAGCCTGTAATATTTCTCCTGAATACATTAGATAAGAGTCATATTTGTGTCCTTGAAATTGTCTAGTTTTGCAGAGAAGAGTTGAATTTAGTCATCTGTTCGCACACTCTTTTGGGGAAAGCAGGTGATGGCTGTTGTTTGCCTGTATTCAATTATCTTGCTTGCCACATCTTCTTTAAGTGTCAGTTTCATGCTTCCAGTGAATATGCTTTAAAGGAATGGTGTTGAAACATGCTGTTATTTAAATACATAGTTCAGAGAGAAGCTGTTGAATTGTATAGCACCGATGATCTACTGGAAGATTATATATAGTCATCTTTTTGCTAGAAGGTCATTTAAAGTGTTTTTATTTTTTCCCATAGATCCTGAAGTTCACCCTCAAAATGAGGATTACTGGGGCCATGTGAATCCAATAGGTCCAAGGGCCTGCTATGATGAAGGAAAGAGGGTTGCAGAGACCATGTGCTATGCATACATGAAGCAGGTATTAAACTTGTATGAGATTAAATGGATTTTCTATAATTAATGAAGACTAAATGTATGGTAAAACTGAAATATGTACGCTTTAGGTGTAAGAGAGGAAATGAGAATGTCTTGAGTAGGAGCGCTCATAGTGTCACTGCAAAATCTGTTTTCTTTAATGCAAAAGTTTTAATGCATCCATCTGTTGTGTTTTTTTCAGATGAGCAGTGTTATACAAGAAAATGTGGCTTTAGTTTTCTTACTAGATGTGTCTTTCAGTGTCATAAATAGTTTTTAGGTTAAACTGGGGTGACCTTACTAATTTTGGGAGCTAGAGAGCAGTTGTTCTAAGTTGGACCTGTGCTGAGAAGTGCTTTGCTGAATAGGGCTATTACTGATAAATGTAGAATGCTTAGTGGCATAATTGAAATCAGAATATGCAGGTAACAATTAGGAACTTCTTCAGTGAGTACCTATCTGGGAGCAAAATATTTTAAATCACCTTAGAAATGTCTTTAAATTATGTAAGGATAAATACAGACCTTAACAGAAGGTATGAATACTTAGCTATATAATGCTCTTTTTCAGACAAATGCAGTAACCTAAGGTAGAAATACAATTTAAAATATTTGTGAAATTATACATGCCAGTTTCTCTGGGTTTCATAATCAACAAGTAGAATCTCATCATTAATTAATCTGGCATCCACTCTTTACCTGTATGTGAGTCTTATTTAGTTGTTGTTTCTGAGAGACTGTCTGTCACACTAAAGAAAGTCATATCACTGTTTCTCAGTGTTTGTAACCTTAATATACAAAGGTACTAATCAAATGTAGTATATTCTGTAGAAAAGGAATGATGAAATACTAAGTGCTTTTAAAAACCTTGAATATAGAATTAAATTTAACTGTTGAGACTGTAGGGATAGTGCATTAGTACAGAGGTGGTAGTAAATTTTCTCTTCTTTTCTGCCAGGCAGAGAAGGCAGGGATTTGTGTCTCCTTTGCTCTCTTTTAAGTTGTTTAAGGTCCAGCATGGTGGCGCTGCTCTTGTTCCGGATGGTGATGCTACTTCACTGTAGCAAAATATTCTTCATGGGTCTGAATATTGTAGTTTTTATGAGACATTGTGCTGTAAGGTGTATTTTTTTGCAAGTTAATGGTACACACTGCAGTATTATTTTAGAAGGGCAAGACTGTAGGTCATTTTGAAAATCATGGACTGTATCTTAAAGCCACAAGATGAGTCATGATACTATACCGTAAATTTTATGCAGGGTTTACAGAGGACAGTAAAGGTTTGTAAGGTGGAACTGTGGTGCACACATACATTAAGTGAAAACTCATGATGCAAATGAGCTATCTGTCTTACGGGCAGCTCTATGAGCTATTTCTTGTACTTCATTATGGGTTAGTGAAGTTTGCCCAAGCGTGCCCCATATTCATATATATTCTGAAATATTGTTGAGCTGGTTTTTTTGGGTTTGGGTGTTGGGTTTTTTTCAGTTTAGATAATACACTTATTAATGGCGGAAACATTATGTTTTGCTAGTGGAAAGGTCTGACTTCTCCTACGAAAATAAGTATTATGCTTTTAAGAGGATTTTCAGATAGGAGTGACCCAGCCCAAATTAATTGGATTTACATGATTTAAGGCTAAAATATTTCCAGGGTCTTCTCAGCTTCAGAAAAAGAAGCAGCAAGTAAACTTCTCTCTGCTTTTTGTTGTTGTCATTTCTTCAAAAGGTTTTGACCATCACACACATTGCTAGGTACCTTAAATACCTAATCATGTTCCCAAAAAATATAAAATAAAAATTGACTTCTATATTATATTTCCAGGCAGGCTGTTTGAATCGGAACAGTCCTTGAATCTAGTCAAAGATAACTCTTTATTCACGGTTGTTAGAATTCCTCAGTAGCTTTTGTGACCAGGACCTTTCTGGTGCACAATTTTCTGCTGGCAACATTGTTTCATTCACTTGTTTGACCCTATGAATTAAATATTTCTTGACTTTATCTCCTCTTTACACTGCTGTCTTTAAAGAAGCCCAGTAGTACTTCCTTATCAAGTCCAAGGACAGTAGTAGCATTCAGTGCTATATAGGCATCTACTTGAAATGAGAGGTGGGTAGTGAGGTATTTGCTGAAGAAAAGCAGGGCTTATAAATTCAAAGCATGTACACATGTTCACCTCATCCCATGTGAGGCACCTGAGTGTGTCATTTGAGAGAGATATTTGCTGTAGGCTGCCGGGAACAGCTCTCTCCGTAAATTTGTGGGGGAGCATAGGTAAGCATGTTCCTTAATGTGATTGGAAGTACTTCCTTCTGGAACTTTTCTCAAGCCACAGGCAGCTTTAGTTCCTTGCTCTGTTCATCTAGGAACAGAGTTGCATCCTCTGATTCAGACTTATTTGTAATTCTCTTCACCTTTTTTTCAATGCTTGCTAAGCACTCCCTCCTGGAAGACCATTTTCAGTTCACTCAATTCAAATGCAAAACTTTGCTACTCAATGCAAAACTGTATTTTAACAAGATGCAAGGCATAGTTTTGAAACTCTCTTATAATAACAGCTTGGCAATCTGTTTGCTTTCTTCTTTCAGTTCCCTTACCTTTATTACTATTCTGCCTATCTTTCCCTGTCCTCCTGAAGGACTTTTTTGCATAAACTTCATATGCAGATGCATGAGTGACTTGCTAAAGATGTGATACAATTTCACAGCTAGTAATTTTTCTCCTCCATAGAACTTCTGTTTTACTAGATAAGGTAATGCCATCAGTTTCCAAGATGAACAGCATTTTCCAAATGTAAGTAAGGTCTTCTGGACATATCCAAGTGGAGAAAATGGGGGGTGTTTGATGGAGAGAATAAAAGGTAGGAGGGAAGTTTCAGCACATAGTTCTGCAATGTGAACTTTGTGCCTTGTTCATGAGTTGCCATTCAATGTACATTTAACTTTTTTAAAAATTGTGGTTGGAATTATGGAGCTGCTGGAAATCAGAATATTTATGTCCCCTCCATCTCTGGCTTGATTTGAATGCTAGTCAGAATTTGACACTTCCTTCGTGGCAGGGATCTGGTACGTTTACTTAGGCGTGTTGTAAATACAAATACACAGCACTTCAAATGCTTAGCGTATTAAGGGAGTTTTGTGAACTAGTTTTAATTTCTTGTACCACTGATCTGTAAGGAAATTCCCCACAGCTGAGGCAACACTTCAGGTAACTGTGGGATGTTGGAGGGAAATTGTTCACCTCCTTCCACATTCTTCATCTTTTTTTCCTATCAACTGTGTGACTCTGCAAGCATCAGTGGTAGCAAATGGGATTAGTTGTACATGTGATAGTTTTCACATTGCCTTAGAATAGCTTAGATCTTCTAATTAAGTATCCACGGGATACAAGCATATAGCAGTGACTCGAGCTATCACAATCAAATGTTAATTATAACCTTCTTTTAGTGGACAAGTGTTATGGTCTGCGTTATAGAATGTTCTGTGACCAGGACTGTGAAGGTTCAAGGTGCCAAAAAATCTTAATAGGTAAGAACCTCTAACATATTAGAGGTGAAGCATGCAAACTGATGCTGAATTTTGTTAAATATAGAAGTGCATTGCAATTGCAACACAAGGGTGATCTTCTGTTCTATATTAACTTGTACTTTCCGCCTAGTCTTTAATTCACAAATTGAGTTGGTTTCAGCAATCATAAAAAGCCTTGATGAAAATGTTGGGGTAATGAAAACTGTTGATTAAATTGCAGCTGAAAAGGCATTGAATAGTGAATAATGAGATATGTATTGAGTAATAAGATAGAAAGCAAATAGCTATGTTGAATTAAGGCACTTTGCTTTAATGCCTTGCAGGAGTTTATCCTGTATTCCCTAATCATTGCTTGTTTTCTTTTCTTGATATTCAACATAGAGTATTTTTAAGCACGCCACACTATTTTTTGGTGGTGTCAAATGAAGTTTGCTGGCACTTTGCTTAAGAAAAGCTGCAGAATTGATGGTGTTTGTGGAAGAATGAAATTGAATTGTTTGTGGTTTTAACAGCACAGGAGGAGAAGAGGAAGCATTGCATCTCCTCTGCAGGGCAATGGTCAAAAGCCTAGACAGCAGTCCTTTAATGACACAGATGGTAATTACTGTTGAATGCATACCAGGCCACAGCTAAATTATAGTGATAAGAGCTGTCATGGAACCCTCTAGCTTTTTAGAAGCCATGCAGAGGGTTTTCATATCCAGGAATATTAGCAAACCAAAGGTTGAAGAGGAGGGATTCTATAAGATGCTACAGACAGTCAGTCACCATGGGCATTGCCTGTAAGGTAGAGTTGAGATGCTGCAGACCCTCTCGCTGCTGGCTGACAGAGCACTGACACCCTTGAAGTGCAGCACCACAACCAGTGGCCCATCTGAGTTATTATATATAAAGTCAAGGAAATTTAGAAAGAAAAGAGTTGTCCACAGTTCCTTTCCCCTGCAAAGTGTGAGGTCACACACTCGTAGTTATATTAACATTCTAAATAAACATGGCAGTTCCATTGAAAATTTCAAGTACTGTTTGTGGTTAGTTGCTTTTATCTTCCTGATTAGCTGGCTCCACTTTGAAACAGGAAACAGTACTCCTTTCAATCATTGTAACTGCATGGTTCACAAATAGGCTTTTATACTTTAGAAAAGGGAAACCGCAGATAAAAATCCTTCACCATAGTTCAAGAAAGTTAAATCCTAATAATTTAGGAGTTAAATAATGCTAAGCTTTTGAAACTGGCTTGTTCCAGTTACCCTTGTACAGTCCTTCTGGTAGTCCTGCCATTTTCTAAAATCTGCTGGTATGTTTTCTCTTCACTATTGGACTAATAGTTCTGCACACTTTCTAATGAGTTATTAGAGCTATTAAAATTTATTTTGCTGTGTAGGAGCCCTGTAAGTGAACCAGAACATTGTGTTTGGTCCTGTACAAGTGCAGAAGTAGCATATGGTTTTCCAAAGCTACCTGTTGGTAACATTCAGTTGGAGTAATTGAGGTGAAAACCAGAGAACACTGCAGTAACTGAGACAGTATTCTAAAAATACAGGCAGATGTTTTATTGGGTCATTAGTAATAGGAGTCCCACTCTAAGTGGAGTTTCATTATATAAGTATCTGTTTCTAAATGGTATTGTTTTACCTGAGTTGTCAGAACTTGCTAATACAAACATAGCATGGATGTAACATAAGGCTTTTTTTTCTGGCAGTGAAGCAGCACTTTCTAAATTACATGAAAATAAAGCAGGACAAAACTGTTGGACTTCAAACCCATATTCAGACACAATGGTGTTGCTGATGCTCTAGTATCTTTACTGTTTCTATATGTTCTGTACTGCTAACAATTGCAAAATAACCTTCAACCCCAGACAAGGTTAGAAGATTGTATTGCAGTGATTATCAAAGCCGTGGGCTGAACAAATACAGGCAGTCAGTGGGCTGGTGGAACAGGTCTGTGGCTGTTTACATTGGCCATGTACCATACATACAACAGGTCTGCGAACTGAAGCATTAGAAATAGGACGTATTTTTAGCAGGGAGGTATAAATAATGGTGTGAAGATACATCAAAGAGAAGATGTAGCTTATCTAATCTGGGAAGTATTAAACTATAAGCATGGTAATATTTCAGCTATAAGATGAGAGTACTAGAGGTGTGCCTTATTTATGTTCAGAGACCTGCATTATGCCAAAAGAAGAGTCAGGTTATTGTGTTTGTCCTTCTAGCTTGTTCAGGAGCTTTACTGCTTATGAAATTCAGATCTCAGCCGTAAATTAAAAATCTATTAGTAACCAAAATCTTGTTTTGCTAATACGGTAGGTAGTACATACATACCTTGGACCAAGCCTCAATGTCGAGTATTGTAGCTTAAACACATCACAGATTGATGTTGGTGGATACTGTGCTAGTACATCTGCTGTGATTACAATTCAGGGGTTTGGGAACAATTTTGCAAGTTAGTTGATGATCTCTGAAACACATGTGAAAGTATGTGAATCAGTAAAAAAATGACTAAGAAAGCAAGAGATGCAGGCAACAATCTTAGTAATTTGATAGACTTTTTAGCAGGTCAAGGTGATACCCATGCAGCAGTCTGGGCTTTCCCTGGCAAATATTTTGAACCCAGTGGTCTGTTGTAGAACAGACAGTTGCAGCTTTCCTTTTCCTGATTTTTTTTTATGCAAGGCAATCTAGTTCATTCTTGCTATTCAGATAGATCCATAAACTTTACAAGAAGCATGGGTAATTAGCAAGAGAGTCTTGCCTTGTGTCTTTATGAATTGCAGCTGTAGCATATGCTTGAGCAGTTTCAATTAAAAGGACCTCTTGACATTTGAGCTGTATTCTGTATTGGTCTGTTTTCTGGGACAGTCAACATAGGAGATATCTTTTCCTAAAAGGCTCATAAGATTAAAATGTCTTTTCCAATTAAGATGATGTTATAGCATCCTTTATACCTTTATGCTTCTGGAGCAGGGACCTCTAGAGCTAAGTGGCAAAGAATCATGCTGAAGACCATGGACAAGTTTGTTTTCCAGGGAATACTGGATAATTAATGCTAGGTTTTGTATGAGTATTATTCAGAGGAGCTATCTGTGTACGATATTATGTAAGTATTCCTTGCATCTTTTCTGTCTTCTCTCTCCATCTCTGCACGTGCAGTCTCTGTGAACACGTCCATATGATAAGTAATACTGAGCTGAAGTGTTTTGCTAGCCTACAATGCTGCATTTTGTTAACTTGCTTTCAGGCTCTTTTTTTAATTGCTCAAGGAGTTGCTCTAATTAATTTGCTATAGGAAGGCATAGTCTTAAACCATGGGGTCGAAAGCCAGTTGATCGCTTTTGATCTCAGTGTCAGAGATTACTGTCATGCTGTCTTTTGTTTAGCAGTATAAATATGGGACAAAGAAGTTTTTATTTCTCTAGGATAAAATAAAATAGTACGCATGACTTCCTGCTGCAAATCTGAAGAAGTAACAGGCTTCACTAGTGGGACTATGGTGGAGGTGTTCAATCATGTTTAATATCTTGTTGATATACAGAATAACAGGACATAGGTTAAGAGTGTGCCATAAGTATTTGTAGGTAGTTAATATAAAAAGGAATAAAGTTAATCAACATGAAAAAAGGATCACTTCAAAAGGGAGATTCATGAGATGGCGAAAGAAAACTTAGGACAATTTTCAAGTTGTTATCTCCAAAGTGTGTCTGTAGAAGAGGGGTTTTATATGTGTTTTTTTAAGTAGGACCCCGTTTTACAGTCACAAGTGAAAATTCAGCTGCACAGAAAATAGAGTCTTCAAAGCAGTAGGATGCAGAGAAAAGCTTTGCTAGATGACACTATAAATAAAAAGTTATTCATTTTAAAAGATAACATAGCAGTGGGGGAAGGGGAATAAATAGAAGGGAGAAGAAATGCTGGATTCACTGTGGCTATGAGTAAGTGCCTGTAGAGAATGTGGTGTTTTTCTTTTCTAGATCCTTTGCTAGTTTCCAGCCAGTACTGGAAAACAAGGCTGCTGCTGTAGCTTGTGTAGTACCAGAGAGGCTTTTTCGTCAGCATTGTTTAGTAAGCTATTTTTAACTAGAGTACTAGCTTCCAAGTGCCTCATTTTCTGTACTTGTTATTAATGGAAATATCTGGAAAATCCACATGGAACACATTCCCTCCCTAAAGGAGCCAGTGTCCTTTTTAAGCTAGACTGCTGGGCAGAAGGAAAGAAGCAGCAACTCTATCAGAGTACGTATTTCCAGGTACATGGAAGGCATTGGGAATGGCTCTGGCACATGCTGCTAGAATTGTATGTTTGACATTTTACATTACTGTGCTTTTTTAGCTAACAGGAAATAAAGAATGTAGAATCATAGAATATTTAGGGTTGGATATGTTCACAGCTGATGAATTTTTTGGTGAGAAGGGGCTCCTGCTCCTTTCAGGGACTTTTCAGCAGGGCCAGGTGGATGTTGTGAGGTTTTTTTTTTGTCTTTGTTGTGGATGCAAGCTGCCTGTGTGGCAAAGACCCAAGACTGTAGCTTTTCTTATAGCACAGTAGTTACTTTTCTGGTTACTGTTAGCTTATAATTTAGTTGCAAATATAAACATTTGAAAGTGGCAACTAAAACCTTACCTGCAGTTAAACAGAATGGGATGTTGTCTGGCCTTCTGCATACTAGGAAGTGTTGGGCTTTACCTATACTACTTGGTATTTTCTGTTTCTCAGCACCAATAACCAAAGCGTTAAATGTGCCTTTTGCTTCCCTCTCTCTCTCTCTCTCTCTCATTTGTAAAAAAGCTGATGGTACTGCTTTCACAAAACTTCTTTGAGGTCTCATTTGTTTATGAATCACTTGGAGACCCAAGAGAGATCAGATTTTCCTGCAAGTTTCTCTTGTACTTGTAAAGTACGTTTATTTTGAAGAAAAATGTGTTTCCAGATCTCTCCTGAATGAAGTGTGCACGAGCTGCAGCCTTCATGCACAGATGGACAAACAGTACACTTTTTCCATACACACACTCTTGTTGTCCAAGGAAATGGCAAGCATTGGTATAAGCCTTATTAAAATACCTTAGTAAAAGGCATTGAAAATACAAGATGCTCTGTGTATCCTCCGAAGAAATAACTGTCTGTTTGCAACTCCAGAATGTTGTGGTTTATGACTTCAGTTGCTTCAGTTAAATCAGAAGCACAAAGTTTGCTTGAGATAAAAAGTGTTTTCCTGCGACTGATACAAAGATGGCTTTTTCTGGGAGGATAGAAGGCAAGGGAGTATGAGGAAGATGCATAGGCCTGAGCTGAAGTTGCCACCTTCCTCACTGCCTTGTGGTAGCACCCTGTCTTGGCTGATAGCATCTATCTGTTTATAGCATACCACGCTGCTCTGAACTCATCAGGAGCCAAATGCATGCTTCAGCACACAAAGGCCAAACACCTTTCTTGAAGGCTTTATCGTGAGCCGTAGCTTGTCCAAATGAGTGTCAATAAACAGAAAACACCTAGAGCGATTAGTTCAGTCTGCAGTCTCTCAGTGTTCAAATGTTTTGATCAGTCAAGTTCTCCAATTTCATGTAATTGTTGAATTTTGCTTTGAAAATTTGCAAAATGCTTTGCAGGAAGGACTTTTGGAATGATAGGTACATTTCCTGGAAAAAACTTAAGCCGTTGAAGAGACCTGGACTGTAATGTGTGCATTTATGCAGCCTGCGAAGTATCAGGGAGCTAAGAAACATTGTAGCAGTGGTCACAAAGCCCCTTACTTTGTGTTATTCATGAAGATGTTTATCTTAAGTATTCAACTTTTCTAATCTTTGGAAGTGCTACTTAGGGTCTCTGCCTGGTGATTGTGAGACTTCACTTATGTGCAAAAAAATCATAGATAAGTACCAGCTGAAATAAGTTGTTGGAAGGGTACTGTTGGAAAGTCTTTTAAGTTCTTACTGGCTGGAAGAAAATGCACATGCTGAGATCATCAACTGTTCTAGCACAGATTTAGAATTTGCATTACAAATACTGAGAACCAGTATAAATTACCTTGCTGTGTGCACTACTACAACCATTAGCATTGAGGGAAGTTTAGAAGTATTTCATGGTGAGAAAATAATACTTGTTGAAGCTGTAAGAGGGATTCTTAAGAAAGCTTTTGGACAGAGAGAATCAATTTGCACTTTTAGGACAAAAACCACTTTAATTAAGGTAGTAACAATTTGTTTTCTTCGCCTGCAGGAAGGAGTTGAAGTGAGGGTTGCCAGAATATTCAATACCTTTGGTCCTCGAATGCATATGAATGATGGTAGAGTTGTCAGTAATTTTATCCTACAAGCTCTCCAGGGAGAACCACTAACAGTAAGTAATGGCTATTCAATGACATGAAGAACTGTTTGTCTTTATATCGTATCCTCATGTGCTGTGAAAGAAAATAGATTTCAGGAAACACTGAGGTTTCTTGCCCCCAGACTCACAGAAGTCTGGGGTCAGTGCTGCTCTGTGGGAGAGAATATTGAGAGCTTTTTTTATTATTATCATTATTGCAACTGCCATGCTGCCTAGACTTTATCAAGAATGTAATAGAGGATAAAATAGAACATTTTACCCAACATCACTATTTTGTAGGAAGTAACTGTCTGGCATTGAAAATTACTGAATATGACAAAAGGACTAAAGAGAGAGTTGTTTAGCTGACCAGGTCAAATAAAATGAATTATCAGCAGTAAGCACTAGTTGAGAGAAAAAATTTTCCCCCTTGTAGCATCACAGAATTTGCCTGACAGGAATGCCGAGTGTCGACCATTTTAGAAACTGGACTCGCTCTCTTTGTGTTCTCAAGAGATTATTTACTCTGTTTGAACCATCTCTTTAATTTGAAGATAAGCTAGCCCTAACTATTCTATGATTCTATGCAAACACAACCATTTTTGCTTTGTATTATTGTAAAAGAAGGGTTTATTAAGAAAAATTGGGAGGTATTAAGAGAAATTGGGAGGAGGAAACTCCATTGTATTTTTTAGCCATTTCATGCAAATAAGAAAGGTAGCCACATAGATGACTTTGCAGAAATCATGCACATGATTTAGTTCTGTAAAACTTACCCCACAGGCTAGAAGAAAACAAACAGAAAGCTCTCTTTATGTACATAAAATCTGCTTCCTGTTTGCTTTGGGAGTCCATCAGGCCATCAGTGCACCCTCCTGGTACATTCCTCTCAGAATCAGTTATTGGGCAAACTCTCAAACCCCCCTGATCTTACCCAATACCTGCTAAAATGTGAACTCCTGATTCCGTGTCTGCATCAGAGAGCAGCAGGTTTACCAGGGGACAAATGACAACATGTATACCAATTGTATTGTCTTTCCTGTCCCCTAGAAAGACAAACATGCTGTCTGTTCTGTCCTTCCAAAAAGCTTTTCTGCTGTAGCAGGTTGATAATAAGATGTGCGTGTCCCCAGTTAACCTTCAGTGCTTTCACCACTTAAATGTGCTTACTGATAGCCTTCAGGATTTTAATTCATGTTCTAGGGACTTTACTACAGCAGGCAATTAAACAGTGAAATAGATAATGTTATCTGATACCATTACGAACACTGCAAATATACTTTAATGTCTGGTTGAACTCCAGCAGCTTTCTTGTTCCAAAGTGCCAGTGTATAACCTGAGATACCTTTTTATTTCTTCCCTTCTTAAGATTTTGGTATGAATCTGTAGAGGTGACTTTTGGAGTCTCATCCGCTAGAAATTATTCTACCTCCAATTTCCCCAAATAATGCAATTTAGAGCCAAATGATCCCCCCTCCCTGCCCCCAATTGCTTTAAATGCTTAGAGAGTTTTGGGGTTTTTTTTCTGATGATTTTTTTTTTTAGAGACCACTAATATTTGGTAGTCTCTGAAGTTGGCTGTTAAAAGCAAATAAAAATTGCTAATCGTAACCGCATCTCAGTAGTCTGAGGTTTGCTTTAAACATTTGGCTCTCTTTTCTGGCTGCGTGTGTGCTGCAGCTTCTTCCAGTGTTCCAGGAGAGGACAAACCATGGCTCTGTCCTACATCCCTGAGTATATTTCGTACGTTCAGGGTTCTGGTTAATAAAATGCCTACAGATATGTTTACTGGAGACATGTCCGAGCTGAGGAAGACCTTCAAAGAACTGATATGCTGCCAATGACTCTGCAGGCACATCTTTTTCCATTCCTGTAGCACTGAGCTTATGTCTTAGGTGTTTGTCCTTGGGACATTTTTCTAGAGTGGTGTGAAAAAGCTAATTGGGCTACAGAGAACTTATATATTGATGTAACTTTTCCAATTTTCATCTGGTTTTAGGTCTATGGACCTGGAACTCAGACGAGAGCTTTCCAGTATGTCAGGTAAGCCCTGTTTGTAACTGTCTGATGTTTACTTCACTTAATGGTTCCTTGTGCTTGGCCAAATTTGCATGCATGTACATTTTAGTCAGAAATTTTGTTCATTCTTAGGCCATATTTACTTTCAGAAGGGAGACACTGAAGTTTTTAAAAGTACCAAGAAACAAAAAGTTAGCTGATTTAGAACTTAGAATTGAGATATTAATGTGTTCTTCCTATCAAGGAACAGCCAGGTAATGGGTAGGTAAGTTTTTCATGCCGAGCAGTTTGTCGCTCCTTGCATTTTAATGCAATACTGCCACCTCGTGTTTTGGTGGTGCTGTGGTCAGTGTGTGATACATTCACATGTCCCCATCCTGGAAAAGGGACCTGCTGAGGAGGTATTTGCAGTGTTAGCAATGCCAGAATGTACTTTGGCCAGAAAAAGTGAATCTGTTCCTCAGAATCTTCATGCTAGCTAAACGTCCATGCCAGGCTTCTGGGCTGGTTTAATGATTATCTGCTTAAGAATGTTCTTTCCCTCTGCGGAAAGTACTAACAGTCAGTAACAGACGTTGTGGAAACACCATCAGTTCAAAGTAGCCACTTTGTTCCTGATTATAAGACATAATGAAAGGGATCTGGATTTTTATGTCCAGGGGCAGGTTGCTAAGTTTGTTGCTGATAATCCAGAATAACTTTTGATTATTTCTCTGGAGGAAGGTAACGCCAAATGCTCCATCCCTTCAGTGTTCAAGGCCAGTTTGGACAGGGCCTTGGTCTGGTCTGGTGTGAGGTATCCCTGCTCATGGTGGGGGGCTTTGGAACTGGATGATCTTAAGGTCCCTTCCAACCCAAACCATTCTATGATTCTGTGAAATACTGTTTTTTAACAAACTTGGTTTAAGAACTTATGAAACAAGTAGACAATTCAAACAACAGACTGCAAAGCTGGGGGAAGGGAATGTGTCGTGTGCCTCTGTATTACAATTTGTTCTGTTTGAAATGTATTGGAAATGGGCCTTCTGAATACGCTTGGGTACTGGAAGGAAGAAGTTTTAATTATGTTCTGGTAATTTGATTTTTTTTTTCAGTAGTCTTTGATATGGTCAGTGAATTATAGACAGTGTATTGCAGTGATAAGCACCTTTTCAAACTAACCTCCAGTTCAGTACATCAACAGGGACTATGGAACAAATAGCCAAGAAAACAGGCACCCATTGACGTATACACTGTGTACACTGCTGCCTGATCTGCTTTGCTAGAGCTCTGAGGAGGCAGCTCTCTTTTTAGACAAGAATGTTATTTATAGGGAAGTCAAAATTGCCTCAATCTGTTGTTCCCATTTTATAGCGATCTTGTGAACGGGTTGGTGGCATTGATGAACAGCAATGTCAGCAGTCCTGTCAACTTGGTGAGTATGAGACCTCCACTCTACTGTGTTTACTGTATAGTGGCCAACATCTCCTCTGTTTCCCTCCTTATCACTGATGCTAATTTCTAGAAGAAATAAATGGAGAAAAAAAGTTCTTTCCATTATGAATAACGTAGTCTTCCATGTATTCTCTTTATAAATAAGTCCCTAGATGTTGTGATCTTACAGTTCCAAGAACAGGATAAATGGATAAATTTGCTAGAATTTTTCATTTGTTTTAGCAAAAGATTTATGTAATTAGAATAATAATAATAATTAAAAAAACCAACAAACAAACCAGTGGGCACATGCAAAATACACTAAGGATTGTGTGGTGTAATTTTCTAGTACTGATTAAGGCTGCTTAGAACTTAACTTTTCTAATAAGATTTTTGTTCTCTCACCTTACTCTCAGCAGTTGATACGAGAATAGAAAAAGGATGCATATGCTTGGTCATTTCTGTGTAGGCCAACTTATCCAAGTCAGACGTTCAACTCTGCAAGGCAGTTGTTCACTAGATTTCTTTTTTTACTGTGGTCAGGATTTAATTTCCGTGTTTCCATCCAAATGCTGATATTTTTCAAACCTCATCACATGTTTTGTCTCCAGAAAACTCAGTGTTTAAATCGATAGGTACCTAAGTATTCAGCTTTAAGTCAAACAAGATACAGTAAAGAAGAGTTTTACAATAAGAAAAGCTGGGGATGGAAGGAGTTAGTTTTGATGAAGGGGAGCTAATGCGAACAGGAAGCTTTTCATTTAGCGTTTTGTTCTGAAATGTTAATCTGGAGTTCACGTGCAAGTTATTTAGAGAAAAAAAGTAAGGAATATTGTATAGGCAAGCAAGTAGCCCTTATACATACTGATATGTAAGCTGTAGGAAATGTGGAAGCAATTGTTAGCAGCTAGATTAGTTTGGTTTCCTAACTTGGGCTGAACTGAGAATTTAGCATACTTCATTATACCTGTCCTCGACTCAGCAAAGTCCTTGAATCCAGATTTCAAACTGATTATGTAGTTGTATGGGCTGCTGAGTGGTATGTGCCTTTACTGTGAATGGAGTGCATTTGCCCATTCTTTACAGACTGGTTTGGGTTTGGGTATTTTTGGACTCCTTCCCCCACATACATTGAATTAACAAGGCAAATGTAATGGAAGGCAACTTTTCTAATTAAGTATGGAGCTTGTCAAAGTTAATTCTTATTTTTTCATCGAAGTAGGAATAAAGCGTAATGTTTACCTCTTTCACAGTTTTACATGACCCTGTTAGAATCATGTCAGAAATTAAGTTAATTGTTATTGTCATAAATATCTCTTCTATTTCCAGGGAAACCCAGAAGAGCACACTATCTTAGAATTTGCTCAGTTAATTAAAAAGCTTGTTGGTGAGTATGATAAGTAATTCTTGGTAAAGCATATGAAATACTTATTGTTGTTAGATGATTATTACTTGATTAGTATGTGTAATATATGGATGGGTCTTTGTAATATATGTAATTGGTCTTTGGATTTTTTAATAATGTTATCAAAGGCATGTAATTGTATCCCAATCATATAATTAAATACTACTAAGATAATCCAAATCCTCTCAATTAGGTATAAAATATTGCATGAATAGTAGGATTAATACATTTTTTCTGTATATCTGTTCAATCTATATGGATCATTTTTTATAATGCTTGTGCATTTTGTCTTTGTTTTGGCACAAGGACATACCTAAATGAAATGTAAAATAACATGAATGAAAATGTCTTGCATGATATCTCAGCTGAAATAAGGATACTTTGGCACGGTGGTTCTTCACAATTATGTTGGCTGTTTGCAAACTACTACTGCAGACCTCATGAGGGTGTCAGCACCTTTCTAGTACTTGGAAGAAAACACTGAATTTTTCTTCATTCCTGCTCTGGTACCTGTAGCAAATCAGAGCTCTCAAGAAAGGAAGTGAATGACTATGCTTAGTCTTTTAATGTGGCTTCCTAATGAGATGAAACATACTGATTAGCCAAGGATTTTTAGTCTGTAGATTCCAGAACTGCTTCTGAGGGATCTGAAAAAGCCAAGCTCAGGCATACAGTACAGAAGCTGCTGCATGTGATGTTTCGAATATCAGGCTGTCCCCTCTGGAAAACTTTTATGAATCCAGATCAGGGAAGGAAATTGAAAATCACAGCACCAAACCCATCAGGCATGTAGAATAATCGTTGTCTCTTTGTTCGCAAACTTCATCTGCTTCATTCTGCTCAGAGAGGTGGCTTTGCAGAAGGATTTGGAGAAGGCTGAGTTTCTTAATGACTTCTTTGCCTCAGTCTTTACTGGCAAATGCTCTGACCACACCACCCAGGTTTTGGATGGCAGACGCAGGGACTGTGCGAACGAAGACCTTGGGCCCACTGTAGGAAAGGATCAGGTTCGAGACCATCTGAAGAACTTGAACGTACATAAGTCCATGGGACCTGATGAAATCCATCCGTGGGTCCTGAAGGAGCTGCAAATGAAGTTGCTAAGCCACTGTCCATCATATTTGAAAAATCATGGCAGTCAGGTGAAGTTCCCGATGACTGGAAAAAGGGAAATATAACCCCCATTTTCAAGAAGGGGAAAATGGATGAGCTGGGGAACTGCAGACCAGTCAGCCTCACCTATGTGCCTGGCAAAATCTTGGAGCAAATACTCCTGGAAGGCATGCTGAGGTATATGAAAAACGAGGTGGTTGGTGGCATCCAGCATGGCTCAGAACCATGTCCAGACTCCATTTGAGTATCTCCAAGGATGGAGACCCCACAGTCTCACTCGGCAACTTGTGCCAGTGCATGGTCACCCTCAGTGAAACAGCGTTTCCTGATGTTTAGAGGAAGCCTCATTTTGTGCTCATTGCCTCTGGTCCTATCACTGAGTATCACTGAAAAGAGCCTGGCTCCTTCTTCTCTCCTCCTCCCATCAGGTGTTTATCCACCTGGATAATATCCCTCTTACCCTTCTCTTCTCCAGACTGAGCAGTCCCAGCTCTCTCAACCTGTCCTCACAGGGTAGGGGCTCCATCTTCATGGCCTTTGTTGGACTTTCTACAGTCTGTCCGTGTCTCTGTTGTACTGGGGAGCCCAGAACTGGTGTCAGCACTTCAGATGTATGGTGCTAGTGCTGAGTAGAAGGCAAAGGTCATCCACATTGCCCTGCTGGCAACATTCCTCCTGCTGCAGTACAAGATACAATTTGCCACCATTGTGGCAAAGGCACATGGCGGGCTAACATGCAAATTGGTGTCCACCTAGGACCTCCCTGAGCAGTCATTTCATCATAGAAGGTTATTTGACTGGTCAAATAACTTCCTTTCAACTTCCTTTCTGTGAATCCACGTGGAAATCTGTGTGAAATACTTTGTGAATCCATGTTGCTGTGGGACAGCTGATTCACCCAGCTGTTGCATGCAGTGCAGCTGCGTCTGTTTAAAGCAGTGGTAGAATTACGAAGCAGAAAGCTGCAGAAAGACCCAATGCTCCAATAGGTAGGAAGATGTAAATGTAAAGCATAGTGAATTGCAGATGGTAACACATAGTCTCTTGTTTAATAGGCAGTGGGAGTGAAATCCAGTTTCTCTCAGAAGCGCAGGATGACCCTCAGAAACGAAAACCTGACATCAGAAAAGCCAAGTTAATGCTTGGCTGGGAACCTGTGGTATGTACAGCTGTATTGCTGTTGTTGTGTGCAGAAACACAGGGTGGCAGAGGGGGATGGAGGACTACGTTATGATGATACATTTTGGTAATCAGAATATCTGCTTAACGCAATCTGCAGGACAATTGTTCAAAGGGCTGTTTCTCATATGTTGCCCTAGCTCATGATTCAGGAACTACTCGGCAAGATTGTATGGCTTGTGCCATGCCGAAGAGCAGATTAGCATAAGCTAATGTATAATATTAGTAATATGTAAGTAATATGTTTAAGTAGGAAGAAAACCTCATATAGATAACCATTTTAAGTTTTTCACATGCATGATATGAAGTGTCTGCCTTTCTGTAAGCCAGTTAAATCCTTTGAAATACGTGGTACAGTTATGGGAGCTTTGCTGCTGTTTTGCTGTAATCGTCATTCCTGTTTTGCTATGGTAACATGCCTTAGGGAGGGGAAAATTTGCTTTTATGTAATTAAAGTTTTATTTTACATCTTTGGAGTAAGACCATTTTTAAGATTACCTATAACAACATTGTAACCAATAAAGTTATATTTGGATTGATAGGGAGAAATATGAGCACCAGAAAAATGTTGTGGTTTTTAGAATCTGTTTAAAGGGAAATATATGGAACTCAGCAAAACAGAAGCTAGCCAGAGAGATGACACTTTTTATTATTGTTATGGACTACAGTTATCACATGTAGAGATGTTCGGGGCTTGTTCTGAATGTCGGTAAGCTTGAAACATGCTCATGGTTAGCCTAACATCTCACCACCCACAATAATGTCTGTCCACCTCTAAAACTTAGTTACCAGTCACCTGAGGTGATGTTAAGATTGTGGTGGTTCTGCACAGCTAATATGCAAGATATGCAAAATGCCTGTGGTTGCTGTTTTTTCCTTTCTCAGTCTTTTTGAAGTTAACTGTGTATAACCAGGTCTAGCTGATGATAACAGCTGGTTTTTTTGAGGAAGCAAGGTCTACTTAATCCCCAGAAAAGGTGTGACTTTCATAGTTCCCTGTCTAGCTGGCGCAGTGGTTTGTAGTCTTTTTTAGATTTGCAGACAAAAATCTTTCCAGGAAACACATGAACCTATCTAAGTAAATGTAAGGCTATTAATAGAAAAGGCAACTCCAGACCATTCTGAAAAAGGATTCATGGAGGCATCTGTTATAAGTAGACTGTGCCTGAAAGCACAAGGACAATGGCAAGTGTTACAGTCACAAAAGGTTTAAAACAGTTCTTCTGTGTTTGGCACAGTCAGTAACAAAACTTGCTCTGAAGTAGCAGTGTTGGTGCATCAAGGCAAGTAGTTCTTGTGCTGTTATTTTATCTTCCTGTGTTGATGATGTTATCAGTGAGCATGTCACAGCATATGGCTCCTGAGGAAAGTGGGTAGTATTTCTGTTCTTCCCCTCTGTAAATCGTAGTGTTTAAATTGCAGACATAGAATATGAAGAATTGTAATTATTTGTATAGGATTTAAGGACACCAAATGAGATACTGGATGATAATTTATCTATTTTTGCTGTATATCAGTGGAGCACTGAAGAAGTAAAAACAGAAATTAAAAACAAAAACCAAACAAACCCACCACCTTTATAACCAGTGTGAGAGATTCTGTGAAAGAGGATCTTCAGTCATTAATAACAGAAGGGGCTTAAATTTCTGCATGCTTGTCTTTTTCAGTGCATTAGGAATTGAAGATAGAATTATGTGTAAACAGACCAGTCATAACCACCTGATGGAGCTTTAAATTTGTTGGGGTTTTTGACTTACTAGGTCAGAAAATGTATCTGATGCTTAAAAGCTAACACGCATCTGCAGTGCCAAGAAGTAACCAGAATGTGGTGCTGTTAATACTTAACATTGTCTGAGAATGAGACTTCCAGCAGTCTTTTGATAGCTGTATTAAAAAAGACGCTATTGTGAAAAGGGCTGATGTGAACTCAGAGTGATATGATTCTCTCCTTGCTTTTGGGAACAGGTCCCACTGGAAGAAGGTTTGAATAAAGCAATTCATTACTTCCGTAAAGAACTTGAGTATCAGGCAAACAATCAGTATATTCCCAAACCGAAACCTGCAAGGATGAAAAAAGGAAGAACAAGACATAACTGAAAGCTGTTGGTTGGACAGGAAATTCCTTGCCTGACATTTGACGGATGTAATTTTTTGGTTTTTTATTTTATTTTATTTTTAATTTGAGAGACTTTGAAACACAGGTATCATGAAGAACAAACTGGAATTTCATTCTGAAGCTTGCTTTAAAGAAGTGGATGTGCCTAAAAATAACAAACAAATATTCCCCTCCCCCTGCAAATCTTGCCTTGCACTTTTTAAATCTGTCTTTTTATGTAAAATAGAGTAGAAGCATCTTTTAGTATCTTCAAGTTTTATATCTTGCTGTGAGATCATTTTGTTGTGACTGTCCTTGACAGTTTTATTTACTGGTTTCTTTGTGAAGCTGAAGATAAACACAGACGGGATGGAAAATGCCAATTTATTTATAAAATGGGTACTATAAAATATGAGATGTTCTACTATGCATAAGAAAAAAGCTTGTGGTATTATCAGGTGAGAGACACTGATGTCTACATACAGAGGAATTTAAAAGAATTCTGTATGAGAGCTTTATGTATTCTTTAAAGGAGAGATTTTTTTCAAAGGTTTAGTTTTAGTTGTACACTTGAATTTGAGATATTTTCATTGATTACCATGGATAAGGATATTTTGAATCACTACTGTGTTGTGCGTACTCTGGGAATAAAGTTAATGTATAATTGGTTACAGTGGCTGAATATGCTATTTTAATAAAATATTGAAACTTCTCTTTACTGGTTTCAGTGTTTCACTGGGGGTACTTCTCTAGTATTACACATCTGTGCATTCATTGTATATTAGAAAGTAGGTCTGTAGAATAATTAGCTCAGAGTTAGTAACTTCAGGTTTTCATTGCTTGTCTCTCAGCAGATATGCAGGAAGGTCTGCGAGGTCTCTGTTGAAATAGATTGGCCAAAGCCATCATGATTTATCCTAAATCAGGTAGTTGAGAGTGATGCAGGAGTATAGGACTTTCTTTAAACTGAACAGTCTAACTTCAACCTCTCTATCTGAGGAAATGCTTTCATATTAAGCAGTTACTGAATTGCCAGTAAATGCTTTCAAACAAAAAAAACCAAGCAAGCAAATAAGAACAACAAAAAAACTCCACCAACCAAGAAGATCCAGTTCCTTTTATTTTTAATAGCTCCTATTTATTTTTAATCTAGGAGGGGGATTGGTAGAGGGTTTCTGAAAGGTATTTTGGCTTAGTGCCACTTCAAAATTCTAAATTTTAGCAAGCAAAGTCATTTGACTTTATCTCATCGAAGTTTGATGTTTTATTAGCTTTTGAGTATCTTTAGAGTGATGATCAAAGTGGGAGTTACCTGTAGTGCTGATGTGATGCCCAGACCTAGGAAGACTCTAGGGCAGTGTGGTGTTTAGGCCCCATTGTTCGACCGCGTCGTGCATCAGAGCCTCTCAGTGCTTGAAAGGCTTGGGGTCCCATCCAGTCTATCTGGTAAAGTTCCCCAAGGACTCCAGCAATGATGAGGCTGCTGAGTTTGTTTGTGTGCCCTGTCTGGGCTGAGTCTGCAGCAAACCTTTTAAGACAAAACAGTTTCTTCCCTGCTTACATGCACAAATTTTCTTCTGGTGGAAGTCTTGAGATGTAACTAAGATGGAGAGTCCAGCACCATTTTTCTGTCTGTACTCAGAATTTAGATATTGTACATTGCCTTCATCTTTTCTACAGCTGAGCAGCTTGAGGTCTGCTTTTTGTTTGAAGCCTTTTTCTAGGTACTACTTGATCTGGACATTTATTCCATATTAAATTGCTGGAAAAGTACAATGTGGTGTGCATACTCCAAATGTGCCTATAAACTGCCTATAAACTACTGATACACAGTGCACAAAGCACAGCCTCTCCCTATACTCAGAACCATAGCTGGATACATGTGAAAGTAGTGCCCACTTTAATAGTCTGTGTTGAGAACTGTTCATCAGCTCTCAGCAGGGTGATTTTAACCCTTAAGATTAAGTTTATGTCTGGGAGAAGGTGTTCTTTCTCCTTACGTTTTACTCATGCAAATCATGCCATTGGATGCCAAAGCATTTATGAAGAGATGGTGTTAGAGTAGACATTGAGAATAAATGGGAGCTGTGTTTACTAGCTGTTACTTCCAAGCCGTTTTTCATTTAATCTGATGACTTCTTCAGTGCAAAATACATCCACTCTACTGCAACAAGCATGCTTCTGGAGATCCCTTACAAAGTCTGAATGTTTGGATACTACAGATAGGAATTTAAAAGGTTTTTAGTTTACTTCACAGCCTGTCTTCCCTCATAAAAAAGGCAGTTCAGAGAGAGGGCAAATGGCTGATGCCAATATGACTGATCTGTAAGCGTGTGGCATGCCTCCCACTGGGCCTGAGCAGCAGGATGTATCGATTTGCTACTTCCTTGTACTGTTTCTAGCTTTTGTTTCAGAAATTCTTGGTTCGGTTCACATCTTTGTTCTAAATTGTGTCTTCCAGAAATGGCAGCTGAGGCAGCTGTTGCCGCTCTTTGTATCTGAAGGCAGTGACTGGCCTTGTAGCTGGTTCCAAAGGCATGAATCGTGGCTGTTAAAACAGACTCCTCAGGTGCTTAAGACTGAAAGTCTGGGGTAACTTAAAATGTTGTCTGGTCTGAACTGAATCTTTGAGAAGGCAGATACTCTCTGCTCCCATCTGGGGTTATACATCTCAGTAGGAGAAAGAAGTAATCATGTTTGCAGGGAACCATAGGTGAGAAACAGTGGCTGCCTGGCCAGAAGAGACAGTCCTGTTGGACAGCAGTTGAATACAGCACTGAAAGCTTGAAGACATACAAGTTGGGAGTAAATGAAGCTGAGACATGTTCTCATTTCCAAGCCAGACACAATGTATTGTAATTGAGTTTTTTTCAGGAAATCTAAGAATTTTCTGCTGACACCTGGGCAGGCAAGCAAGGTAGAACTAGGATGACATAAATGGATGCACTGAAGTGCCTATTCAGTCACAGTGGTCTGCATGAACAGGCTGCTCAGCTGGCGTTAGGTGCATGTCCTCCTGTCTTAGTAGAGAACATGCAGTGTAGCAGAGATCTGTGGTGAAATGGCAAGCTTGGTGCTGGCTAGTGAGATCAGCCTTCTAGAAGATGTGTGCAAGGCATCCAGTGCTGTGGATTGCCTGAACCTCACAAGGAGGGCTACTCTTGTTGCTGGAAGTTGCCACAGTATCAGATCCATAGTTGAATTTTATGATTTCTTTTTTAAACCATGATGTCCTGTTGCTTTATTTCTATATGTAAGCTGCTCAGGAGCACTGTAAAACACATTGCTGGTCTACAGATAAGCTATACTGGGGCTTGGAGACCAAATTTGTTTCAAGTAGTTCCATGAATATATAGTCTAGAGAAGTCTCATGTCTATGTTAGATTTTTTGCTGTATGGGGAAATCATGATCTGATCTGACAGTCTTCCTGTGTCTAGGGTGTTTGCATTTCTCTTAGTGTATATGGAGACTGCCAGCATAGTAGCCACTGAGCTCATTGCGCTCCGGCGTTTATGTGAATGCCTCTGTCATCTCTTTCTAAATGCATTTCCAGGAATATAATATACTTGAAAAAAACTTTCACTTCAATCAGGGTTGGAATTGAGTTTCAAAGTTGAGAGAAAGAGGCCAGGGAGAAAGGGGGAAGACACACAGTTGCATAAATTCATTAGTCTTAGAGAGCAGGATAAGAGAGGACAAACCAGGGCTTTGATTAGCGTGATAGATTGAGCTGGTTGCCATTCTTACTAGTACTGAGTTAACACTGCTTGAGGCCACAAACTCCTTGAAGATTGTTAGAGGCTGATCAGAGAAGACCCATCCATGGGAAGAAGGGCTTTGTTAATAGCAGGGGAAGTGTATACTCAGTCCATCTAGTACATCCCCTCCCTGAAATCAGTGTGAATGCAGCCACCACAAATCTGTAGTTGCTCTATTGTGAATGTTTCCCTGTGCTTGGATCAAAAGTGGCAGAAAAGAAGGCCCTATTTGCAGCTCTGACTCCTTAGAGCTACCAGGGACAGCAGCAATTTCTCTGGAGAAAAACATGGCTCCTCTTGCGACTCCGTAACAGGGACTTTTTTCTGAAATAATACTTCATATTTCTAGCAAAAAAAAAAGAAAAAAAAGCAGACTCTGGTTCTCTTATTCCTTTTCCTGCTCTCACTTGCCTATCCCATAATAACGAATGTGGCAACAACTTTTTGTCCTCCTTGTTTTGTTTTCGTTTACAGGCTGGAGCAAGCCTCAGCTGGTTCATGCTTGCTTTTTTCCCTGGTTTCTGACATGCTTCTCTGTAGGGAGGGGGATCCTCTGAATCCTTTGGCCATGCCATGGCTGAAGCAGCTGGAAGGTCCAAATCATGAAGCCACAGGAAACTTTGGGGCGGCCTGAAGTACTATCAAAGCCAAGCACAGCAATCTGGGCTCTGCCCCACTGCAGAGAAAGCTGTTTTGAGCAAGGAAACCTGCATCTTCCACCTGGGAAGCAGTCCTGTGATAAAGTGCCCAGTCCCTCACCCTCAACATTTTTGGGTTACAAATAGGAACTTAAGGCGAATTGAGACCCTCCCCACAGTGAGATGGCTGGGGATAATGATAATGCGAATTGCTCTGTGCTGTCTTGCACAGCATAGTGGAAAGGCTGTGACGGGGTGCACAGTTTTTGTCTGTGTTTTGGGGCAGAAAAAAATTGACAGAAAATTAACTTTGTTAATGTAGCTAACTTAGGAGCACTCCAGCATACTGCCAAACTTTGCTTTCTAAGGGTCTTCCTCCTTTTGCCCAAACCTGTGACAGCTCGTACTTGCTTTCTCTGTAACTTATTGCATGTACTTTTTCATTATCGCTGCACTTGTAGGCTGGTGCACCCCTCTGCAAGAAGGGAGGTGCCCTCTCCTCAGAAGAGGGAGATGGTAGCTTTGTGAGCCTGCAAATCATGGAAAGCTGCTGGGCTGAGTCAGTCTGCAGAACAGATCCAGCGTAAAAAGGCCTTGGAAGAGCTGATGTTTATTTTCAGCACGTTATTCTTCCCTACTCAGCAGATCTGAATTCCCAATCGTTGTAAAATCTGGGAAATGATGGAAATGGTCAGTATGGTTCAAATGGCACTAAATTCAGTGCATTTTTCTGCTAGGACACAAAAATGAAAGTATTCTTCTAGGAATAGGTGTTTTCCAACTGTGCAAAAGAGTGCGTGCTTGACTCAGAATGTGATATTCCGTACTTGGCTCTTCTACCAAGGAAATACACCAGTTTTAACGTTATTAAACTGGTAAGGATTCTGCTAAGAGCAAGCCCTCCAAAACCTAGGGGAAGCTGAGGTTTTGGAGCATGTAACTCCAGCGTGTATCTGTACGTGCAGAGAAGTGACTAACGTGTTTGTTCAGTTTGGATCCCTCAGCAAAGAGCTGTCTCCCTGGAAGCATTCCTGCAGGGAGCTGGATGTTGCTGCGCTACCTGTCCTAGACACCACTCCATCACACAATGAGGGCTTTAAGTGGAAGCTTAGGAAGTACACTCAGAGTTAAGAAGCAAGTGAAGTGTAAAGAATGATGTTACCGTGGTCCATGCTTTGGAAATTTCTGGTAAGCTTTAGATGACAGACAGCTGAAACACCCATGCTGTCTGTTCTGCCAGCTGGAGTTTGCAGTACACATTTCATCTCTCTTTATCCTGATGTTTCAGCTCCAGCAGCTGTGGAGAAGCCACCCTTTCTCACCTGCCCAATCTCTTTCCCCACCAAGCTCCTCCTGAAGTCCCTGACAGTTGAAATCTCCCTCCTAGACTTCATGAGGACTTTGCAGTAAGGAGAGAGAAGCAGCAATGTGGCTGATGTTGCTGTGGTAGAAAAGCTGGTTGTATTTTGGGGATCTTAACCCGACTAACCAACTCCCCTCTAATCCACTACACTTCATTAACAAATACCCAGGCTCTGATGCATTCTGGTAATGTATAGACTCCAGTTTGAATCGGGGATATAGGGAACTTCATGGGAGGAAATTGTGCTTGGGGACTGTTGGATGCTATCGGATACTAACCTCATTTTAAATAGCTTAGTTTGTTACTGTATTCCATTTCGAGCTAGCCTGGAACCTTGTAGCTCAGTGGAAAGGACACAAAGGGGAGTATTCATCAAAGATAACCTTTGGGTTATCGTGCCTGGGAGGGGTTAGGGGCCACTCAGGCTAAATGCTGAGCATCTTGGCAGCTGCTTCTGAAGTCAGATTCCTGCACTGAGCCCCTTCCCTGGAGAATCCTTTCGTTTCCCAGGCTGTGCAGGTAGGGGAGCGCCTCCACACTGAATTTAGGTTTTGTGAACATCTGTCCTTGCCCCAGCAGGACCTGCAGAAGCACCAAGTCACGCCAGTCTGAAGGGCTGTGTGTGGTAGGTACAGAAACAGCAGAGCACTTCAACAAGTGCTACAAAGCAGCGCCTCAGCTGAGAGGAATGTTTGGGTGGTTTTTCTTTCCCCCCCCAGGAGTAACTGGGTTTATTGGCACAAATCTGAATGAGCTGGCACATCTGAAATGCATTGGGTTACATTGTGCCAAACTGGATGATATAATGTAATTTTGTGATTGATTGCAGGAAAACAAATGAAAGAGCCCTTTAAAGGGAACCTGTAGTAATACAGTTGGAATGAAACATTGTGCTACAAACTCTACTAAATAATGGCAGCCTCTTTATCAAAAAAAGCTTTATTTCTATAACACTTTATATAAAGTGTGCTACTAAGTAACAATAATTAAAAAGTCATATTGCTTTTGTCGAAGTCTGGCTCTTTGCTCTTGCTGTTTTATATGAATGGAAGGAAAGCAAGGCTGAGGGAGAGGGACTCAGCCTCACGCAGTGCAGACGTGTAGGCACCAGCTATAGTAGGGTAAATGGCATTAGTAATCATCATAGTTGACACCTGCTCCGTGCCTGAAAGTGTGTGGATTTCGTGGACCAATCGGTGAATCCTCATCGTAGTGGTGTTGGTAGTACCCACCGTAGTATTCATTACGAGCACGCCCGAGGCTGGTCCAGTAGGACATGTCATCTTCAAATTTCTGTGGAAAAAGGAGAATACTTTCCTAACCTGAACTTTACAACAAAGAGAGAGAAACAGAAATGGTGCAACAGGTTCGTTTTGTCTCTTCAGGAATTCAGCTCCTTTGTGTGCTTGTCAAAATGAAATCCTTAGCTCCATGGGTTCTGTGACTTGTACCTGCCATCTCGATGGGTTTTATCAGGGTCCTAAGTGCAGGAATTATTCTGCCCACATGGGACTCATCCCAACACCCACTGCTGCCTGTAAAGTCCTTAAACTGAGACACTCACTGAGCACCTGTAATATTTCTATTACCTTTTCCATGGCAGACAATGAAAGCATTTAAATGTTTTGCACTTAAAAATCAAAAGGTTTGGTTCCCCATTGCCCTATGCCTTTAATCAAAATGTCCCTGACTGCAGAGTGGGTGCAACAGGATTTTGCTTTATGCATGTGACCTTATGCTTCTATTTCACATGGGTAAAAATGAAGGTACAGTGCAACCTTCTAGGTATGGAAATGCAATAAGCAGTTCAATTCTGCTCACAAGAGCAGAGGCAAAACTGAGTGCAAGGATATCAAATACTTGCCAAGCCAAATCCTTTCCATCTGAATGACTCTTTGGAAATATTTTTGGCTGAGATTTGGAAAAAAAGTTTTGCAAAATACACAATGGGGAAGCATGGCCCAAGTCCTTTGCTTGGAACAAACAGTTATTTCATTGTTATAACTGTGTCTTAATACTCAAGAAAACCTACTAAGCAGATTCATTGTATCCCACAACAGGCCTCATTTCAGTTTTTGAAATGCACACAGGAGCACAGAGGAGAATTTGTCTTATCTACATGGTTTGTCCTTATTACTCCTTGGTATTTGCCCCCAGTCTTTAGTTTCTGATGCATAAAATCGCTTTGCCTATTTTTCCTATTCCTGTTGGGGGAGGCTGCTATAGCCCTGCTGTTAAAAAGCCACTTTTATCTGCATAATGCCCAGGGGATAAAACAAAAACTATCCTTCATCATTTCAGTCCAAGCAAAGGATTATTTTTCTAATTGTTTCAGCTTTGAAAATGAGTGCATTCATCTTCTAAGCAATCCACATAGCATGAAGGTCCAAAATGTTCTCCAGCTTGCCCGTGCCAATGCAATCTCATTAAACACATTCATGCAGCTAACAGAAGCCGAAACTTCAGCATCTATAGTTATTTTTACCTCTTATAGACATACAAAATATTCTACATGTGAGACTGCAATAAATGCTCATTTTTCACCCTATTTCAACATCTGTTTACTAAAGCTTTGTGCAGAGCTGCAAACACTTGATTCTGCTCCAGTGTTTTTACAAATTAGCTGGGTTAATTATCCTTCCATATCCAAAGGGGGCCTACAAGGATGCTGGGGAGCGACTCTTCATTAGGGATCATAATGGTAAGACAAGAGGGAATGGGTTCAAACTGAAACAGGGGAAGTTCAGGTTAGATATAAGGAAGAAGTTCTTTACTGTAAGGGTGGTGAGGCACTGGAATGGGTTGCCCAGGGGTGTTGTGAATGCTCTACCCCTGGCAGTGTTCAAGGCCAGGTTGGGCAGAGCCTTGAGTAATATGGTCTGGTGTGAAGTGTCCTTGTGCATGGCAGGGGGTTGGAACTAGATGATCTTAAGGTCCTCTCCAACCCAAACCATTCTATGATTCTCATTTGAAGGGAGGTTGGCTGCACACTATCAAGTGGTTTTCCTCTCATGTTTAGAGTTGAGGCACAGCAGCCAGTGCTCAAAATGCAGTCAGGAGCTGCCTGCACCACGGAGGTTCAGGCATGCAGTAGGTACAGATTGTTAGTGCAATTTCACTGAGGAATGCCAATCATGACAAGCTTGGTGTGGATTTCTCAGTGTTTAAAAGTAAATTGATTAGGTTGAGGCAGCCAAATTAATTTCCTGAAATACGATTGATTGCTTTGGGTCTCACCGCCTATTTCTCAAAACAAGCTTTGTTTATACATCCATTTGCAATTTATTAAGCTAAGTTCAGTCACAGCAAAAGCCTCCACACAAGATTCGAATGTCAATTTTTTCTAGTAACAAAATTAGAAAGAATTCTCTTTCAAATAATGGAGCTTACATTTCTGTGCAACATCTGCTACTTTACAAACAGAGACCGCAGTATCTGTGGCCAGAAGTGGGGCAACTTCTGCCTCTGGTTGCCCCCATGGCTGTGCATCCACACTCACAGCCACACACCCTGAAGCTCTGCTGACCCTGGAAAGCTTTTTACTCACCGCCTCATCAAACCCCAGGTACAGGAACTGCTGGTACCACTGCTGTACGTCAGGCTGGCTCCTGTCCCACAGCTGGCGCCTCTGACGTCTCAGGCTGTTTAGGAACTCCTTGGCCGTTGTTTCTTTCACTGACACCTCGGGCTTCATAGCAACAGGGGCTGAAATTAATTTCCCCCACCCCCAAAAGACATGCCAAGAAATTTTTAGTCATCCTGAGGCTTGCAGCAGGTAAGAAAATGCTTCTCACATTGTGCCATCACCTTTGTGCTTGGCAGCGCTATGTACGTGACAGCAGTAACAGTAATAAGCCGAGCAATCATTGATTTAAAAGGATTCCTCAGCTACACCCATTCACTTGGACTTTTGAAAAGCTGTTCTGAGCTTAAAGACAGAAGCTCAGTGAGGAATTAAAATAAATAAACTCAAACTCAAAGAGCATATACACAACGGATTTGTGCTTTGAGGAGAGGAGACTGGCCTCTGCGCTGCTGCTGCAGAACTGGGAACAGAGATGAGAGGTGAAGTTAAAAAGCCTGAAGAGCCTGGAGAAACACTGTTAACTTTCCAGGGTGAAGGGAGGCACACATAAAAAGGCAGATTTTTGAATCTGCTGTTTAAAATGTAACTTTTAAACAACTAGTGCAACTAAATGCCCTGTATGCCTGAAAATAAAACCCCATCAGGCTGTCATTGGACACTGCTTGATGGATGCATGGGAAAGCCCTCAACCTGCTAGACCCCGATGTGCCATGTGGCTTGCCCCATGCCTAAGGGCTGGCAGTTTTCTATGGCTGCTAGACAAATTTAAGTACCTATGAAAGGTGTGTATATGAGGACGGGATAGCCCCCTGCCATGCATGGCAATGAGAAAACATGGCATGATATTCTGTCTTCCCTATGAAACAAGAAGCACGTGTACGAATAAGGAGGAACATCTTTCCTTTAGAATGTTTGCTGCAATGAGGGAGAGACACAGGAACTTGGATAGGAATTTTTTCAGGATGCAGGGGAAGAGGCTAGGTCAGACAGGAGAGTCAGGTGAAGATGTGAAAACCATTGAAGCAGGAGGTGGACAGATTCATGGTGGGCAGTGAAGGACTGCAAGGGGAAGGAGATTCAAGAGGCAAAAGTGATTCATAGATGAGATGGCACAGGAAGAGTTGGAAGCAGCAGGCTGCCCTGTGGTGATGAGATGGAAACTGATAACTCCCCATGTGCTCAAGCTGGGTGTTATGACTGAGAAGCAGCACTGCTGAACAAATGTCATGTCAATGAGCCCCGCACAAGGGACACTGCCAGGGAGGGAGCCAGCACTGTGCGCTTCGCCTGCTCGCTTTGGCACACAACTGCAAAAGGGGGATGAGGCTGGAATTAAGGGGATACATATTCCCTCCATCATCAGTTCAAGGATTTGGTTCTCCCTGGTCTAGGCCATGATGTTTGTGTGCTGCAAAAGCCTGCCTTTGGGAGGTCCCTCTCACCAGGGGACCCAAACAAACAAGTGGACTGCTGCTGAGGCACAGGGAAGGTTGCTGTGGCGAGCAGTCACTCCTATGGGCATGCAGCTACTGCAGAATGGTGAGGCAGAGAACCCATGTGCAAGGCAAACGTGTGGGTGGGACTCATGGTTTAGGGCTGGCAAAGAGGTGGTGGGTAACTCCAGGAAAAACCCAGTGGGAAGTTTGGCAGCCTTGCAAAAAGCGGGATTCCTTTCTGTGGGGGATGTAAATTCTTTGCCTTAGACATGGAGCAGGCTGAGGGGAGGACACCAGAACTTCTAGGCTGCTTCAGCCCACCTCCATCTGCTGCAGTGCTGCTTGTCTCCAGCCATCTCTGTTTCCACCCCTTTCCCCCACCCAGCAAGCCATTCAGTGCATCTGCCCACTGGGCCTTTGGCCATCATCTCTCCTGTAGATAAGCAGTCTTTCAAGAAGGAAGCACACAAGGCACTCAGAGGACTAAGGGAACAAGTCAAGGTGTCACGAGCAAGCCCCGTTTGCACATTCTCTTCACTGCACCTGAGCCAGCAGTATTTCCACATGTTGTTGGAAAAGACCATGACTTCCCAGGATAAACCAGCCAAACACCACGTCTGCCATGCGTACACTGGAAAAGGTAGATGCTATACACTGCACAGAGCAAAATGCCAGCATACTGCCTGGGGCAAGGAAACCTGGTTTTCAGAAGGGGCTCCGATGAGCTGAGCCTCCAGCCTTGCCAGTACCACACCCCAAACAGACATAAGACCCCACCTGGAGTACTGCATGCAGATCTGGGGAACCCCAACATAAAAAGGACATGGACCTGATGGAGCAAGTCCAGAGAAGGGTTACAAAGATTACCAGAGGACTGGAGCACCTCTGCTATGAAGACAGGCTGAGACAGCTCATCCTGGAGAAGAGAAGGCTCCAGGCACACTTTATAGCAGCTTTCCAGTACCTAAAGGGGGCCTTCAGAAGAGGCTGGAGAGAGGCTTTTTGCAAAGGTGTGACAGGACAAGGGAGAATGGCTTTAAACCGAAAGAGGGGAGATTTAGATTAGATATTAGAAAGAAGTTCTTTACTGTGAAGGCGATGAGGCACTGGCACAGGTTGCCCAGGGAAGCTGTGGCTACCCCATCCCTGGCAGTGTTCAAGGCCAGGCTGGACAGGGCTTTGAGCAACCTGGTCTAGTGAAAGGTGTCCCTGCCCACAGCAGGGGGATCGAACAGGATGAGCTTTAAGGTCCCTTCCAACCCAAACCACACTATGATTCTATGAGGGCAGGTTTTGGTACGGCATGAAGCGAGAGCAGCTGTGCACTACCAGCTTTGAGCCAGGCACTTGTCCACTGTTCCTTGGGCTGAATGCCTTGAGCTGTAAATTCAGTGACAACATGTTGGCAGCTTTGACTGACATCAACTGACTAAAGGAAAAATAAGGAGAAGCACTTTACTATCTCTTCACTTACCTTCTCGTTTCTGAAGCATCTCTTTAAGCTTATTCCCCCTTGAAACATCTAGACAAGTAAAAATAAAACACATACATTTACTAAGAAGGAAAGAGCAAAAAAGAAATTTTGCATCTCAGAGAATACTGAAAGTATTTTTGTCATGGCTCCAGCCCAAGAGCCAAAACTCTGTAGCAAGTTTCTCCTATTACCTCCCTTTGCTCCTGTTTCCACGATCCAGCCCAACATACACTGCAGGGAGGCTTCTGACATCCTCTCCCCGGCTTTTCTTGGCAAGAAAACCCCAATACTGGTCTCTTCATCAATTAAATCATATTTTTCAGCAGAAGACTGCAGCTAGTGCCAGTTTTGTGACACAGTGTATGGGCAGCACAATAACCCTGGGAACCCCAGGTCACTGAGTGAGGGGCATGCCAATGACCTGGCTACTTCAGAACTGTGCCTGGCAGCCCGTTGCAAAGCACACCAAAGCTGTTCCTACCGAAGCCCTTTCTCAGAAGCAATCCAAGGCTTTAGCCAGCTGTCAGGCAATGCAACAGGTCTGACCTGCAAGCACTCTGCTGCTCCCCAAAACAAGCTCTTTAAAAGAAAATGCTCAATTTGCACGAGTTTTGGCGTGAGCGAAGGCGTTCACTCACGCAGGACACCAGGGGAAGGCTCCTTCCCCTCCCCAGGAAGCGTCGGGTTATGTTTTTCCTTCCCGCATTCCTCATCCATCCCGCATCCCATCCCGGCCGCTGGCGCTCACTCACCGGGGGCTGCGCAGAGCAGCGGGAGGAGGAGGAGGAGGAAGAGGAGGGAGGCCCCGGGCAGGGCTCCGCGGGGATACGGCGGCAGCATGGCAGCGGCGAGACACCTGGGCTGGAGGAGACAGGAGGATGAGGATGGGGATGGAGACGGAGCGGAGGGAAGGGGCTCTCCGGACCGCCCCGGCCCGACGCCTCGAGGAGGGGCGGGGAGGCGGCCGGGGTGAGTGGGGGGAGCGAGAGCAACCGCGGCGCGCTGCTGGTCGGGGAGCGCCCCGTAGCCAGAGGCCGGTTTCCCAGCTCCTAGCTGTGATTTTGTTTTGTGGTTCCACGTAATCCAGCGCAGCCGGTGAGGACCTTTCAGCAATTCATGCAGGGTTTTCTCGCAGGGAATTAAAACATAGCGGTAGCACATCATTCAGCATTTCTTTATGTATAAAAGCCAGTTTGTCACTTGGCTGGAACAGCAGAGGGAAATTCAGAGGTTGTCTTGGCGGAAAAATGAATCAGAATCAACCAAAGGTGACCCAGCTCAAGGTTTTTTCTCTCTCCCTTCC